>CAODLS010334010.1:0-16248 GCA_948243855.1 Flueggea neowawraea
CGGGCAGTACTTGAAGAACCATCGGCCGCCACTGTGCCTTTCCCGGTGCAGTGGAGCCCACGTCCTTGAATTTTTGCGGTACTTAGACCAATTCGGGAAGACAAAGGTGCACACACCAATCTGCCCGTTTTACGGCCACCCGAACCCTCCAGCGCCCTGCCCCTGCCCGCTCCGGCAGGCTTGGGGCAGCCTTGATGCGCTAATCGGGCGGCTACGGGCAGCTTTCGAGGAGAACGGAGGGAAGCCTGAGGCGAACCCTTTTGGTGCTCGAGCTGTTAGGCTTTATTTGAGGGAAGTTCGTGATTTGCAATCAAAAGCTAGAGGAATTAGCTATGAGAAGAAGAAGCGGAAGCGTCCGCCGCAGCAGCAGCAGCCGCAACCGCTGCCACCACCAGGTTCAACTTAATACGATCAAAAAACATTATTTAAGCAAAAACTTAATCCTGAATTATGTTAAATTTAGTAGTATAATTAGGGTTAGTGTTTTCTTTTTCTTTTTTTTGTTTGAAGTTAATTAGGCTTTAAGGGTGAGTCAGAGACTGAACTCTTGAGCTCATATTATGGTTATGTTTGGTTTATGGTTATGGTGGTGTTAGATCTGGGAAGAGATAGCTCTGAATCTGCTTTGGATGGAAACAGTGATAGAGGTGCTATGATAGGAGTAAGTGGTGGGTGGGTAGTAATTGTAGTTGTCGCAGCTATGGTGGTAGTAGAGTGTATACTCTCTCTAAATGGGAAATGATCATCATCTCTTGGCTTGGATTTTTATGTACTTTGATGATATTAATTCATGTATGCCAAGCCATAGATTTGCATATAACTTCTCTCTTCTTATGTTTGTTTGGAATTTTCGTCTCATTGATTCAGTTTTTCTCATGGATTGGCTTTTACTGAAATTAAAATTCCAATTTTGTGTCACCCGAAACGATTCTATTACTATTGGGTTATATGTTTATTCTTTTATACTAGATATAATATGATCAAAGAGTAAAAGACTTAGGAGATTACTTGGTCAATTGTGTCGTCTACAGAACTTTTTTTTTTCATTGCTATTATATAGACTTTAATTTCTGACTTCATTTTGTCTCCCTTGTCGTATTTTTCTACGTACTTTCACTGCAGCAAAATTATACCGAAACACACACAAAAAAAAAGAAACAGGTGCAGTTCAAAAAAAAAAAAGAAACAGGTGTAAACAAGCAATGATCTTTAAAGCTTAATAGTAATGTTTATTTGCATATAGTCATGTTTTAGGATTATTACCTAGTACTTTTTCCATATAAATACAATCTTTTATGAGTGTCAAGGAATTGATGATCAAATTAATAGAATTCATACTTAGTGCTGTCATTTCATTTGTAGGGAAGATAGGAAATGCAGACAATCAAAGCACTTGTTTATAATAGCCTATATATGCATGACTGCAACATAATTGATTCTCCTTGTCTTTTTTTTTTTAACTAATAATAATGTATCTAGATTAAAATATTAATTTGTTTTAGAAATTTGATATTCTATAATTTATGGTAATATAAATACTCAGAAAAACTTTATAAAAAAAACTCTTTTTACCACTAAAAGTTCCTGCTGCCTGCAATTTCCCTTATTAGTCATATCAATCTCAGATGTTTCAGAAAGGGGAGGAGGATTGAACCCATTCTCAAAAAAGGGGCTGTAAGTGAGAGGGAAGAGTTAGATAGGCCTAAGAGTGAGTTTATAAATTCAATACTCCAGTTCTATTTAATCGCACTGAAACATGTGTTAATTTAAAAAGTCAAAAACTAGTAATTAACTCAGTCAAAATCTTTGTGCTGAGTTCTTACTAGGTTTAAGAATTATTAATTTTAGTCACACAACCTTAGAACTGAAGCAGTCATTTAATTAAGTCATATTGATTAATTAAGTCATAATGATCACATGAACATATAAATAATGAAGTGTATTTAGATTTCCAATCATGTTAAAACATTGATCAGAGACTAATAAGAATATAAAAGACAAAAACATCTGCTCCTGAAATATTTACTATTATTGATGCTATAAACCTCAATTAATATAGTTACATGTGTGCTAGTAGTTGTGCAGTTTAACTTCTCTAGTAATGTTAGTCGTCACTACATTAGCTTATGTGATTATATATCTTTGCATGCTTTTAATTGTGAAATTTAGGATTCCACTTTATCTTCTAAAAAAACAACTAAAAACAATTCTAATCTGTTATTATACAAGCCATGAATGTATAAAATTATGGAGATTAGAGGAAGTACTAATTATGTTAATCATTTCTGGCCGACAACACTTAGACAACTGAATGAGGATGGGTCATCCCTCTTTGATTTGTGGATTATAAATTGATTTAAAAGAAGTAGTAGCACTAGATATATTGCTCTGTGCTAGATGACCAGAAAAGGCAATCAAATGCCAAGAAAAGAAGAATCAATGGAACCAATGTAGATGCTGCTGAATCCTCCCTTTTCTCTTGTAGCTATTCTTGTGGGGTATAAACTAGATTTCTTACTGCATTCAAGAAATTAAAGCAACAATTTGTTTTCTTCATATGATTATTAGTGATTGATTATGCTTATTATTCTTTTTGAGTGTTATAATTTCTGCTAAATTAATTTATTTTATTTTCTAGAAATCTCATATCAATCTGACAGAGAAGTCAATTAAAATTTCATATAGCTTTTTTTTTTTCCCTGAAATTGGATTCTGCTAGTGAGGATTATCCTTTAATTGCATGCATGTGTGTGCAGCTTACAAAATTTTCTTAGTTGCTGTGATGATTTGTGTAATGATGGTGATACTTTTTTTTTCTTTTGATAAATAAGTACTGTACAAAATATATTAAAGCTCACAGCCAACAAAATAGTGGCTAGACAAAATTTTCACAGAATTATCTCCACACAATATGTAGCCTCCCTAAAAGGCTGCCTAAATGATGTTGATACTTAAGATAATATTTGTGTTTGTCTTGATAGATTATTGAAGTTCTTGATTTTTGTTTTGACCATGTAATTATTGTTTATTAGTTGTTTAATTCTCATAAAATTAACTATCTGTTGCACTAATACAAAATATTTAGTCACATATTAGTTAACACTTTTTTTCTCATCCAAATCTGCATATAACGATTCACTTCGCTGATGCAAAAATCAATCTATATCCTTTGGTAATTATGTGAGTGTATTTGCTGGATTTAGACAATATAATTCAGTTCATTATGCGTGGAATAAAATTGCTAGTGCTTTTCTCTTTTTCATCCTACTGTGAAAAAATCAAAATGTATTTACTTTTGACAACATGATATATCTACGTCAATTTTTGTTGAAAAAGAAAAGATCAATGGTAATTAGTGTGAATCAATCACTAAAAAAAAAGGTTTAGCGTCGAAATACATTCCCCACAAAATTAATAATTTCGTCACTAACAACGTTTTTGCGAGGACATTTTACGACACAACTCACTAAAAATTGCCTCATTAAAGCAATTTAGCGAAGCCATTCCTCGCCAGATTATGTGGAGAACGATTGGTCGCTAATTTAGCGACCCAAGCTTCGGCGCAAAACGGTCGGACAGACAAATGGAGAAGTTAGCGAGGGAACCAAGAATTTCGACGCTAATGTCTATTTCCATCGCTAACTACAGCGGCACATTTCGACGCCCACCTGATTGACTTAGACTTCAATTCAGCATGGAAAGAAAGATGCACAAATTTGGCGTCAATATTCGATGCAAATTTTAGTTGATTTTGACCAGGGTGTAGCGTGGAAAGGTATTTTTGTGGCAAACTTTAGCGTCCAATGTCGACCCCAATTGTTATGAATATTTTTATTTTTTGTTTTTATTAAATATATAAAATTTTAATAAGAACAAAACCTCACTCCTGAGTCTCCAATGCCTCTTGAAGCATATGAACCTCAGAACGAAAATGCTCGTTCTCACACCTTAGCTCATTCCTACTCGTAGCCTCTTGTGGAAGCTAAATCTCAACCACAAAGGTCATTGTTGCCTGCGACCCAAGTCCATAAACCCTACCTCTAGGTCGAACTCCATTGGTTGTCTCCAAGAACGCAACTCATTCATCCTGTGGTGTGGGGTAGGTATCGAAATCGGTAACTCGCTCTTGAATCAACTCCTGGTACCACTCCTTTCAAAAAGTTTAGCAAGGAAACTTAGGATTTCGTCGCTAACTCTCATTTAGCGTTGCAAAGTTCAAAGTTCTACGCTGAATATTTTTTTTTTAAAAAAATCAATTCGATGGTAATTTAAAAAATCAAAAGTTTCTAATGTTCTGAAAACCAAAAATAATTTCGCGTTTGTAAAGAAAAATAAGTTAGAAACCGTAATATATTTGAAATATTACGTTCGCTTTCGGATAAAAGCTTCAAAGTTCGGACCATATTACATGAGTTGCAAAAATTACGAAGATGATATTACATGAATAAATATCATTCAGAATCATCATTCGCTTCTTCGGAGTCATCGTCTTCAGAGTATTCTTCTTCATCTAATTAGTCCAGCATATGATCCTCCACATCTGCATCATCAATTTGAATGATTGTGCCATCCGGGTCATTTAGTGGTTGGACGTGACCAGGAGTAGTTCCATTGTCTACTTCATGGGATTGGACTTCGTCCTCTTGGTATGCATATTCTACTTGATTCTCCGACTCGGTGGACATTTCTTCCCTTTCGCTGTCCAGAACAACCTGTGACTTTACTTTTCATACAACCATCCACGTTATGCATTAACCGACGAAAATTTAGCCACGGCCAAAACAATCCTGACGAATAACGAATTTCTGCGAAACAATTAATTTTTTTTTTCTTTTGCCTGGAAAACAATTAAACGTCTCATTTGATTTCAAAATAGAGTTCGAAGAGCATTTTACCACGTGGCATGTCACACGATTCCTTATTTTGAAATTAAATTACATCTTACATGCCACATTAATATACCACGTCATCACTTAATGTCTTCAACTTATTAAACACCTAATTAGCTATTTTTTAAATAAAATGAAAGATCTTGACATACACAATATTGGAAATATTTGTTTAGTATAGACTATTTTAGTATAAAGAAATCTACATCTAAAAAGTTGTGTCACTCTTTTTATTTTTTTTACTATTCTGTGTAAAATTATTTCATATATAAAAATGTGTCATTCTCTAAATCTTTTTACTATATAATCTAATTCTAAAATCTACTTCAAAAAATTAGATTAAATTCTATTTTCAGCTTTGAAAATAATTAAATGTGGAGAGAGTTAGCCAGTTAGAGAAAACAACATTACGTTATCCGAACGTGGAAATAAATTAGAAGAGCGGCGCTGGTATAGCAGGAAAATTAACAAGGTTAGTGCGTAAAAAGTCGTCTTCACGCGACAACTTGTAGAGAGCACAGAAACTTTTGATCAAAACAGAGATGCTAAAGAATCTTTACGAATGACTGGCAATCAAGTCAATGACCAGAAATACGTGTAATTGCCATTTTTCATGCCTGCAATCATTGCCCTACCCTAAATTAGTGAAGCCTCGTCTCGTTTGCATTTGCGTCCACTATTAATGGATTGAATGGTGATGAGATGCTCTTCATGAAAGAGTAATAAAATAACTTGAAGGTGCTGATTGTGAAATCCATTGTTCTAATAGCCAATACTTCGATTATGGAATATATACTACTTACCACTTTAATCAAATTTATGCTCAACTTCTTCCCATATACAACATCTAGTAATATTAAAACGATCTTTGTTTCAAATCTATGAAGATTTGAAGTTGATTTAGAAATAGGAACTCATAAGTTTATCATACTAAAGTTTTTCTTTTTTTCTGATTTAATAGAGGTAAGAATTAGATTCAAGAGTCAAATATACTAAAAATAATAGACATCACTTTTAAATGAAAATTGTAAACTTATTATAGGTTATATATGTGCCATAAATTTGTAATTTTATTTTAGGTCAAAAAGTATTTTAAAATTGATTTGATGAGTAAAAATAACCTAACTTTACATGACTTATTATCAGAATTGTGTAATTCTTTCAAAATATCACCATATATCATGAACTTATAACATTGTTCAAGAATAACAAACGTCTAGTGTGCGGTTAGATTGTTCCCATTATCAACTGAAGAGACATGTTAATGTCATAACATATTGCTGATGTGGCATATCACGTGTGATGCCATGTGTGCATTTTCCCACATGGCATTCACATGTCATGCCATGTCAGTACTAGATTCAAATGTTTTAAAAACAATGCATACTACAACAAAAGTGGCACATTAATATGTTATGTCATTAGATAATGAAAAAATCTAACGGTTAATTAACTATTGGCTCTTTTAAAAAGAAAATTAAAAAAGACTATGTATTTTTGTAAAGTTATTTTTAATATTTATTTATTTATTTATTTTATCATGAATGGAAAATATTTTATTACTTTCCTAACAAATCAAAATAGAATTTCCAATTTGAATCAAATGGGAAGGAATTGGGTTAACTCTAAGAGAATAAAAAAATGTAGATTAGATTTAACATGTATATATAGACACCTAGCAATGATTATGAAGAACCCATATGGAGAATATTCAAAACCTAAATCTATAGTTTTATGAGTCAGACTTGCAAACGGTTTGAAAAATGGGTCAATCCATGCTGGATCATGGATGAAATTTAAACCCGAATTCGTTTAGATATTCAATTAGGTTGATCACTAAATGAGTTTGAACTAGCCCATTTTTAGTTGAGTTTGGAGATAGACTCTTAATTGGTTTGCAAAATTTCAAATTATAGTTAGTATATAAGACTGATGCAAATCCTAATTCATTAAGAGTATTGATAGAAAGACAAGTAAAACTCTTCCTCTCCCTCTCTTATGTGTCGTCTGCCTTGGTGAAGAAGAAGGAAATATTCTTCTTCCTAGCACACAATACATTACATTGCTAGAGATTTTTCTGGTGGTTTTAGATTATGGATACATTCTACATTCTTGTCACTTCTGTTATTATGGTTTGTAGTGACTAACAATAACTTATTTCCCAACACATCCAACTAATTTTGTTCCGCTATACATTTTGAGGTAGACTCAATCACTCGTTCAATTATTTTTTAATTATTTTTTGTTTATTCGATATTAAATACTTTCACTAGCGATCATCTCAGCAAAAACGTATGGAAAATGGTTGTTCAAATATCAAAACAGGAAAGCTGTTATTCAAAATAAAAATAGTACTATAAATTAGAATTAGACTAGAATTTAGCGTAAATGTTTATATTCTAGCCATCTCAGGGACATAGTCAAAAAATCGGCAAGGTGAGGGTGGATTGCACTTGCAGAGTAGCAGAGGGGAATAGGCCGAGGGTGGGAGGACGAGTTCCCAGGGTTGGATTAGGTGGAGGTGGTTTGGGGGGAAGGGGTATAAGAGTTCCTTCACCGGCGGTGGGGCAGCCGCCCACAACCGCCCCCATCCCTGAGTCATCTCGATGTATATAGGTGATTTGATTGAATGAAAAAGGCCTCCTAGGTAATGAAATTTATAATGAAAGCAACGTGCTCCTAACTCTCCTGACTAAATCTCTTCTTACTATACCTCGAGAAAACAAACGAAATAACACTACTAAATGGCTTTTATTAGATATTACTGAATTTTTCTACATAGATAATAAAAAATTATTAGAGTTAGATTATTAATAATTTCTTTTCCTTTTATTAATACAGACAATGTCTAGATCTACCCAATTCAATATATAGAGGGCAAAAGTTAAAACCAATCCACCATTCTTAACATATTTCTTTTACTTCTTTTTTAGGGCAAGTCTCATTTCATGCATTCAAACTCTTAACTCTCTGTTAAAAATTAGCTTCAGCCTCAAAGATATATATACAAAAGATGAATTATCGTACTTTCTATATATTTTTATGTGCAACATTGTAAGGCGTAACACCCACCAAAAACGAAAGGCCTAAAGAGGGCTTATTCTAATACGTGAAGCATAAGTTACCCAAGCTCCATAATGATCAAGGACCCCAGGAGTTCGCTTTCTAAAGATCATACCACTAAGAAGGAGATAAATTCACTAATTTTCTAAAACGTAAAAATCAAATAGCTAAAATACCTTTTTTTTAATTTAGTAAATTGACGGCTTGTTTGGAGGTAGAGGTGGCCAGGTGGGGCTATGTCTAGCCCTGGAATTTTGTTATATTTTCTATTTAAGTCTTTGCAACTCATGTCTAAAATCTATTATTTCAGGAGCCAACTTTTTGCTACCTTTATTGTCAGTACCTGCTTAATATAAATCATAACTCTGTCATTATTTGGAAGGTAGTGTTTATAACATATTTTGTAAGTTTTGTATAACTAATTTTATGAAAATATGCGTTATTATTCTACTATTTTACTATTAACTTATCATTAATCAATACAAAACCTACAAAATATGTTATATGTTCTACTCTTTCAAACAAGTCCTGAGTAGATTTGGTAAATATAATAGATTATATTATAAAAAAAGTCAAAGAAATGAATTTTTTTTATGGCGTGAATAATATGTTGAAGTAAAATACTAAAAACAAACCACTCCATTTCAAAATAAAAAAAAACAGTTGTCGAAAAGAATTAAAAAAATAAAACAAACAAACAAACTCGTTACGCATGGGAAATTAAGAGGAAAGAATCACGACAGGCTACAGAATGTAAAAACATGTCCAACAAACTACTTAAACCACCTTTTTCTCTCAATTAAGTAATCAATTTAAATTTTTTATTTTCTAAGAGGATCCTAACAGACTCTTTGATGTGATTTTTTATAATATATTATTTAATTTAATTATTTATTTTAAAATTTAAACTTTATTTTTTTTAATAATTAATATTTTATTATAAAATTTAAAAATAGAGAAAGAGTAAAAATTTGCTCTCTAATTAAATTTAAACAATAAAATATTAATTATTAAAAAAAATCAAATTCAAATTTTAAAATAAATAATAATAATAAATTAAATTACATAATATATTTTAAATCTTTAAAATAGATAGATTATTAGTGATGCTCTAATAGTTTTTTTTTTCATTAGCTCTTTCCACAAATTTTTACTTTTAATGAATAGTTACTCCATATTCATAGAAAATTAAAATAGGCTTCTTATGAATTTTATATTATTTTTTCTTTCTTCTTTACATTATATGTGGGTTATTTTCTTGTTAATAGTCAATAAAATGTTATAATTTTATTAATAAAAATAATTTAAAGAGTGAAATAAAGAGTATGGTTGGAGAGTATATAAATTTTAGACCAATTAATATTAAATAGTTAATTGAATATAATAGGAGAGAAGGAATCCACTGAAAACAATAGAAGCACTACCCAAATCATGGCACTCTCTAGTCAATCCGATTAGACCATTCTGATTTGACATCAACCCAAGCACAATCGCAAGTAGACAACGATTATGGGACCCACCAACAGTGCCAGCCCCACGTGCACACCTGTCGTCCATGTCGGCTACAGTTTTGAACTCCAGTCCCAAGTGCATGCATTCAGCCACGTGTCGTTTTCGCCACTGGGTTCCACTAGCTATCGTTTGACGTGCACCGTACTGGATCCTGTCTCGTCTCTTTCACAGCTCCCTACAAATTCTTTTTATTTTATTTAATTCTTAGCTGAGTGGGTCCTGGCTAGTCAAAATTACACACGTCGCAGGTGTGTTGGGTCCCTCACTTTTATCTGTTCATAGACTTTTTGGGTACGGATTTGGGGTAGGAGGAAATATTTTAATTATTTTTATGGAAGAAATAAACGTGTTTTTTGTCATTTATTTTTAATTTTTTTGTATTTGCTTAAAATAAACTTGGAACAAACAATCCATAAATTAGAGGAATTAACTGTAGTCTGGTAAAAATTAATGCCGACGAGATTCTGATGGGGTCCATGGAGCAATTTTTGTTTCTTCGTATTATTCTACAATGGGGTTAATTTTACTCGCGGCCACTCCAAATTAATCAAGTGTGTAAAACGGTCATTTAACTCAACTTTTGTCCCAAAATGCCTATAATGACTTCGATTCTGTTCCAATATGTTGCAATGGCCATTTTTTAACTTGTTTTTTTTAGAGGCAACTTTTGATAAAAATATAGATCTTCACTAATTAGAAAGTTTGAAGGTATGTGTGCTCTCTAATATTATTCTTTATATCCAATTTTTTATTTTGTAAATTTCTATTAAATATTGGAGGAGATGTGAACAATTAAAAGTGACTGGTGAAAAAAAAATAATAAAATACATAGAAAATAAATTTATTAATAACAAATAAGATAGAGAGTCATTTGGACTTTATAGAAATAGAGAGTCAAACCCAATACTCTTTAATAAGAGCATGTCTAATCATACTCCTCTCCTCATTCTTTAAAATATAATATTTTATTTTATTATTTATTTTAAAATTTTAAATTTAACTCAACTTTTATTACAATCTACATCATTTTTTTAATATTTTACTAATAAATTAGTTAACAATTTATTCGGAGGTACAATATCTCAATAAAATTAAATCATCATTATTCACTTCTAGATACTATTCATTTACTTTATTAATAAAATATTTACTTTTTAATATTTTCTCTCTCTAATACACAAATTTTAAAAAAAATTAATACACAAATAAAAATAAAATAATATTTTTGACTCTCTAAATTTTTCTAACTCATTGGATATGCTCTAATAAGGATATGTTAGTCAACACATTAAGATAACGTACGTCATGGTTATGTATATCTGTAGTGATAGATCTCATTTCTATTGGTTAGTCTCCTATTGTCATGTAAACATTCATGCACATAAATTGCTGTATAGTATTTATATCTCCAAATTACGTTAATAATATTAAGCTGAGACATTACCACTTCATTTAAAGCATCTCTAATGAGGCTTTTTATAATTAATTTATAATTATCGAGTATAATCAATAATGTTTAAATATGAAGAGTGAATCAACAATTTAAAATCATATAATGACAAATAAAATTGGAAGAGAAAAATAGTGATTGGAGGAGAAAAATGAATATTTAATAGAGAGTGAAGAAAGAGAAAATAAAATAGATGGATTTTGTTAATGACATACAAAATAGAGTCATTTGAACTATCTATTTTTAACTAGTAAAATCCACTATCTGCTCTATTATTGGAGACAAAGAATGAGATAAAGAGTGAATTGAAGTTGAATTTCAGTGCACAATTCTTTATAACAAAGAAGATTCTCAATTTGAAGAGAACATTGGAGATGTTCTTATATAACTTTTTGAGACCGTGTCGCATAAATAGTAGGCTAGAGATAAAATTTAACTATTTAGTTTTTATTATAAAGAAAATCATCAACCTAAAGAGAGAATTGAAAATGATCTTAAAAAGACTTCTGCATTTGTCAATGTAGTTTTGAAGTCATTTGGTCTTGAACACAATCTAACTTACATACAAAAAATTAAATGCCTTTTGTCTTTCAACATACCATGAGTTGATTTTTTCTTTGAATAAAGAGCTCTGGCGACTTATGTATCAACTCAACTAAGTTAGCCAAGTATATAAGTGGCACCAAATTCCAACTAACACAACTAAATTGACCCACAGGAAATTAGTGGAGTATGATGAGCATTAGTATCAATAGAATGAAAAGAAGTACAAATGGGTTTGTACCCATGAATGCCACAACACAATAGCTTGTAAATCTGAATGGGAAAATCAAGTAAGGAATGATCGTGAGAGATATTAGTAGTGTAGAGATCACTTCGCTTCGCAAGCCAATGAGCTGGTAGATTTGCTTCTCTGAAGATGTGAGTTATAGCAATGTCCTTTTCTTGTTGAAGCAACTCCCGAATAAGACCAAACGCGTGGGTTTTTAACGTACCATCAGTTGATTTTTTTCCCAATAAATTAAATGGAACCGTAGTGGGGGGCCTCCTCTATGCCTTGTTTGTATAATATCTGTAATGTTCATGTACTATTTTTTTGATAAGTAATTTTCTTGTAATTTGAATTGAATTCGGGTGGATCCATAATTAATGATCCAATTCGGTATATAAAATTGAGTTTTCTTTGTTCCCTGTCGTATTTCCCTGTGGAACAAATTAAAAATACAAATCACAAGTGTTCGAACTTTTATTGAAAAGATACTGGTACTAAAATTGAAACAAAATTAAAGAACGAAGACGATGGTTGTCCTCAATCTACGCGGCTAGCTACGTGAGTCTTTAGGTCAAGTACTACCCTTTCAGTAAAGAAACATGCATGCAAAAATGAAGGCTTCTTTTTTTTTTTTTTATCGTTACACAAATGAAGACGAATTTTAAGTTTGAAGGTATGTGTGCTCTCTAATATTATTCTTTATATCCAATTTTTTATTTTGTAAATTTCTATTAAATATTGGAGGAGATGTGAACGATTAAAAGTGACTGGAGAAAAAAAAAAGAATAAAACACATAGAAAATAAATTTATTAATAACAAATAAGATAGAGAGTCATTTAGACTTTATAAAAATAGAGAGACAAACCCAATACTCTTTAGTAAGATTATGTCCAATCATACTCCTTTCCTCCTTCCTCAAAATATAATATTTTATTTTATTATTCATCCCAAAATTTTAAACTTAGCTCCACTTTCATTACAATCTACATCACTTTTTTAATATTTTACTAATAAATTAGATAACACTTTTTTCGAAGGTACAATATCTCAATAAAATTAAACTATCACTATTCACTCTTAGATAATATTCATTTACTTTATCAATAAAATATTTATTTTTTAATATTTTCTCTCTCCAATACACAAATTTTTAAAAAAATTAACACACAAATAAAAATAAAATAATATTTTTGACTCTCTAAATTTATCTAACCCGTTGAATATACTCTAACAAGGATATGTTAGTCAACACATTAAGATAACGTACATCATGGTTATGTATATTTGTAGTGATAGATCTCATTTCTATTGGTTAGTCTCCTATTGTCATGTAAACATTCATGCACATACATTGTTGTATAGTATTTAAATCTCCAAATTACGTTAATAATATTAAGCTGAGACATTACCACTTCATTTAAAGCATCTCTAATGAAGCTCTTTATAATTAATTTATAATTATCGAGTATAATCAATAATGTTTAAATATGAAGAGTGAATAAACTATTTAAAATCATATAATGACAAACAAAATTGGAAGAGAAAAATAGTGATTGGACGAGATGGATTTCATTAATGACATATAAAATAGAGTCATTTAGACTATCTATTTTTAACTAATAAAATCCACTCTATACTCTATTATTGGAGACAAAAAGTGAGTTGAAATTAAATTTCAGTGGACAACTCTTTATAACAAAGAAGATTCTCAATTTGAAGAGAGCATCAGAGATACTCTTATATTACTTTTAGAGACAGTGTCACATAAATAGTAGGTAGAGATAAAATTTAACTATTTAGTTTTTATTATAAAGAAAATCATCAACCTAAAGAGAGAATTGAAAATGCTCTTAAAAAAATTTCTTGATTCGTCAATGTAGTTTTGAAGTCATTTGGTCTTGAACACAATCTAACTTACATACAAAAAATTAAATGCCTTCTGTCTTTCAACATACCATGAGTTGATTTTTTCTTTGAATAAAGAGCTCTCACGACTTATATATTAACTCAACTAAATTAGCCAAGTATATAAGTGGCACCAAACTCCAACCAATACAACTAAGTTAGACCCACAGGAAATTAGTGGGGTATGATGAGCATTAGTATCAATAGAATGAAAAGATGTACAAATGGGTTTGTACCCATGAATTCCACAACACAATAGCTTGTAAAGCTGAATGGGAAAATCAAGTAAGGAATGATCGTGAGAGATATTAGTAGTGTAGAGATCACTTCGCTTCGCAAGTCAATGAGCTGGTAGATTTGCTTCTCTGAAGATGTGAGTTATAGTAATGTCCTTTTCTTGTTGAATCAACTCCCGAATAAGACCAAACGCGTGGTTTTTTAACGTACCATCAGTTGATTTTTTTTCCCAATAAATTAAATGGAACCGTAGTGGGGGGCCTCCTCTGTGCCTTGTTTGTATAATATCTGTAATGTTCTTGTACTATTTTTTTGATAAGTAATTTTCTTGTAATTTGAATTGAGTTCGGGTGGATCCGTAATTAATGATCCAATTCGGTATATAAAATTGAGTTCTCTTTGTTCCCTGTCGTATTTCCCTGTGGAACAAATTAAAAATACAAATCACAAGTGTTCGAACTTTTATTGAAAAGATACCGCTACTAAAATTGAAACAAAATTAAAGAACGAAGACGATGGTGGTCCTCAATGTACCCGGCTAGCTACGTGAGTCTTTAGGTCAAGTACTACCCTTTCAGTAAAGAAGCATGCATGCAAAAATGAAGGCTTCTTTTTTTTTTTTTTATCGGTACACAAATGAAGACGAATTTTAAATTTGCCTTTAATATCTACAATAATTAATTATTTCAATAGTTTATATAAGAATTATTATATAAAGTTAGTTTTCATCAATAACATTAGTTTTTTACTATGAATATTTATTAGTTACGCAGATAAATTTATCACTAGATTCATAAATAAAGTCGTAAATAACTCATTTACACTTGCAAGTCCAATTTAAACCTGTCAAAATTTGGTTTCAAAACACAAGTCAACTGGATTTGACTCATTTAACAAACTAAGCTGAAAACAATTGAAAATTTGTTTTTTTATAGTTGTTTTTTCATGAAATTTGTTACCAAAATCTAATATACAAGTGATTATTTGTTTATTAATTGAACTACCTTAACGAGTAAAAAGATCAACAAACAAAATTTAAGCATATCAAAATTTGACTCCAATAGCTAACCTCTATTCTACGCCCTTGTTTATAGGTAAGCCTTTTTGAGTTTTGTGTTCTTTCATTTCTGAAAGACCTTAAAGAAATTGTTAGGCAATGACAACAATAGTGTTTGTTTAGTTATGTTGAAATTATATATGACAAATTAATATATATTGTGAATTTAAAAAATATTTTAAATTCTCTAATTTTTATAATGGATACTTTTAAATTTAACTATTTATAATCTATTTATACTATTTACTACTCAATTTACTAGAATCAAACGGTCAAGACATGCTTTTTTTTATGTCTTCTTTTTTTTCATCTGAAATTTCGGACGACTTCTTTGAAAGAATGAGTATTGCTCAGAATTCAGCCCCCGAAAATCAGTGAAACATGATTGGATGTGTCAAACTTTTTCTTCACAAAAAAGAAGCTAAAAACAGTACTATGGCTGTGGGAAGACATGAATTTAGGTATAGATCACAAAAGGTCTGGAAAGAGAGAGAGAGAGAAATGTAAGGAACAGAAGAAGAAAAGTAGAGCTTGGTCTTTGTTGTTAACCGTTAACATTGGGGTCTGGTACTCGGTCAGGATTTGGACTAAGCTAATTAGATTTGCGCTATAAGTATGGATGACAATAAGTAAGGTATGAGTAGAGTATATTAATATTTTTATCCGTACTCGTAGTTTATGTTATGTATTCATACCCTATTCGTACTCGTACGGATGATAAAAATTATTACATATACCCTACCAACATGGTATTTGTTTACCTGTAGGGTATCAATTTACCCGTGGTTTAAATTTAATTAATTAACTTAACAAATAATATACTACCATTTTAGAGCAATAGATTAGAAAAATACCCGAAATAATATGAAATATTATATTCACAAAACATAATATAAAAGTTATAATTTATAACTAAATGTAGTTAATGAAATAGTAATCTGATAAGTTATCACTTGAAATTTCTAAATTGCATTTTCACGGACTTGTCTGAAACTTGTTTAGGTTTTGTCTAAGCTCTGTTTATATTTCATACTTTTTTAAAACTTATTTATAACTTGCTTATTCGTTATTTATATGTTGTTTATATGTTATCTATATATTGTATATATGTTATTTATATGTTGTTTATATGTATTATATATATATTTATATGTTGTATATATGGTATGTATAAATTACAAACATAGCATAAACAAGTTATAGAATTAATACTTGTATGTTCTGCATTTCTGTAAAAGATATAAAAGTTACAAACATAGAATAAACAAGTCATAAACATAGTATATACAAGTTACAAACATAATATAAACAAGTTGTAATACTAATATTTGTATGTTCTGCATCTTTGTAAAAGATATACAA
>CAODLS010334015.1:0-16854 GCA_948243855.1 Flueggea neowawraea
AGATCAACTATATCATTTTGTAAAGGACTTGGTTTCACAAGGTCAAGCAAATTTGAGTACATGTTTCACTTGAAGAAGTGAACTTGGAATGTAAGTCCATGCGAGACGAGATCGTAAGATCCGTTAATAAAAGCCTACAAGAAATAAGTTCCTTAAGACCCGTATGACACACAAAGTGTGTAATCCCTTTAAAACATGATCATTAATAAGATCATTGTGGGTAATACACGAGTGCAAATGTTGAGAGTTGACATTTGTTGGAGAGAGAAGTAACCCACTCACACTGGTGTTTACCTTTGTTTTCCCAGTCTATTGGGGGAAGAACTAAGATGAGGCTGGTTTTGAACACAGAGAGAGATCTTAAGCATGTTCATAATCAAAAGGTCATCTTGCATTTTATAGTCGTGAGTTCATTGTAAAATGGCAAGAAAAAGTAGTATGTAAAGAGTCATACGCCATAGGATGAATTTCTATACCGATCATTAAATGATCAGATGCTAAAATTGAGAGACTTTTGGTATATTCTGTCTTAAAACCATAAGTAATCTTGTCAAGTGTGGATTAAAGTTAGATAGTGAAATTCATCGTAACCGAAGTTTTTGTGTAGTGTTTATAATTTTGTATAAACATGGGCTCCTCCAAGGGAAGGGAAGAACATCACAACACATGATTATACCATGTGTGTTATATACACGACCATAGGGATAAAAAATATTGATAAACGATCTCACTTTTTCTAGTGTGAGACCCTATCATGAACATGTGATTCTCGATACTACCTACCCTTAGAACCCTTAACATATTCAAAACATGTAGTTAAGTTTGTCTACTCTAGCTTACCGTTAATGGTCATGATTGATTCGACCAAACGTCTCAAGCTGGGAAAGTAAACTTAGCTATGTGGATTGTATGGTGTAAGAGGGAAAGTTTGTTTCTAGACACATTCGCACTAGTCTCAAAAGTTTGCTTAATCGACCCTCGTGTAGCATGGCACATGATGTGTGAACTATAAGCAAAGCTTTCGTGAGATCGAGTAGTTCGAAAGCAGCGATTGTGTGGTTATGAACTAGGGGAAGGCATACGTTTTCAACAGTTTGTGTTGTTGTTGCATACACTTTGGCAGAATAGAGTTGGTCTTCAAGAGACGCATTCTAGCAGAATTAATATATGAGCTATTATATAACCCTAAGAGGTGTATATCAATTACACTCTCATCGTATATATATGAGCTATTAGATAACCCTACTTGCCTGTATGACACGAGATCTTAATCATAATTGGTATTAGTTCTATCATGATCCATGACGAGTTATGGTTCTGTCATGTGCGAGTGTGAGATGTTGGAAAAAACGGTCTGTCCATGATGGGTGAGCAGAACTCGATCGATCGAAGTATGAACCGAGACCAATTGGAAAGCTCAATTGAGGAGAAGCAAACTCGGTTAGTCAATGTATGAACCGGGACTATGAACCGAAGCCAATTGACAAGCCCCAATTGAGTTGAAAATGAAAATGGGTTCGTTAGGCCTACGAGCCTGATTGAGGCTTATATAAGGAGCCTTGCTTCTTCCATTCTCACAAGACCAACACACACTCCAAAGAGAGGGGGAGAGAGAGCTCTCCACAGGGAGAGAGCGAGGCTCGATCTGGCCTCCTGTCCCGAGTTCTGCACAGATTGCGTGTGGCATCTAGACTGTGAAACAGTCGAGCACTCCCGTTGATATTTCAACCGTGGTTTGCTCGCAAGACCAACATAAAACTGGTACTGCTCTGCTGCTAGCTTCCACTGAAATCAATGTTAGTAAGTCGAACTTATTTATTATATTGTTTATTAGTTAACCGGTATGTGATTTCTTCATATATATATATATATTCCTATAAATTCAACCTTAACTTAATAAAACTTAAATAAATACAATAAGACATAATGAAATCTAACTATAAAAGATGGAAAAAAAATTATATGGTAATATATAACATATAATAGATAAAAAAATTACTAAATATACAACCACGAGAGGGAAAAATTTATAAACCAACATAACAATGACAATGAAAAAGCATGCCACTCTCAAATTTTTCACTAAAAAATCTATCAAATTTATCAAAATGTACTTAATCTATCTTAAATAAATACCCCTAAGATTTAAGAATAAAATTTACAGTTAATACATAAAACCAACATAAAAAATATTAAATATTCACAAACACATATATGCACTATATACATCGTTTTTAATATATTAAGAGAATATATATTACTGTTTAATATTATATATTTACATAATTAACATATATAATATAATACATTTACGCAATTAAATATATACCATTTATATGTGTATAATGTTTATGTCGGATTCATGACATAAAATGCATTACTTATTGATAAATTGCATTTGATGCATAATTTATGTTGCATTTTATGTTTGTTTTACATATAAATTGTTGTTATTTGTGTGTTTTATGTTTTATTATTTTTTTGGTGATTTAGGTGGAACATTGGTAAAACATAAAGAATTAAAACTGTTTTGGGTGTGTTTTGGCGCTGACTGGATTATGGCATGACTATGCCATAGTGGACGTGGGTACTGGACTGACTTATTCGTATTGGACCACGTGCCAGGACTTATGGGCCTCGGGAATTGAGCCTCATAGACGTGTTAGAAGGTTGTTATCTAAGTTTTACTGATGGAACAATACATTAGCTTTATTATTATTAGGATTATTGTCTTACTGTTATTTATATTAGAATTAGGTTTTTAGAGAGAGACCATATAAATACTTCCTCTTTTAATTGGCGGCTATATACATGGCCAAACCGACCAGGAACCGGATCGGTCAAAACCGAAATCGGCCCAAAACCGTGAACTGCACGGTAAAATTGGCGGTTTAATGGCCGGTTCATGTTCAGGGGTTTTCAAACTTGTTGAACCGTCGATTAATCGGTGGTTTGAACCGTTTGGAACCTTTCTAAACCAGCAGTTTAACAACATTTTAAAAAATAAAAAAATTAGTTTGAACCAGACCGAACTAAAACTGGAATTGACAACCAAACCGATCCAAACCGTTGATCAAACCGCACAAATCGAAATCGAGCCGGAATTGTAACCGAACAGCCCAGAATCGCCCCTGGGTGGTTTGGTTCAGTTCACCTCTTCACGGAATCGGAACCGTCGGTTCATTATCTAGAACAGGCATTTCCGGAATCACGGACACGTCTAGGCTTCTCGTTCTCTCTCTCTTCTCCATTCACACACTTTGTGGGAAACCAAGATTTCTTTGAATTTTGGCTTCCTTTCTTCTACCATATGTAACTAAACATATTTCTTGTTGAGGTATTCTCAAAATTCAATCTTATATGGTTGTGAGACTATTTTAATTGTTATAAAGTATTTCGAGTATTTATTCAGTTTCCATGTCTTAGTTCCTTTATTAGTATTCGTGTCAATTGCATGATTCGGTCAGTTGTGTGATTGGATGAATAATATATCGTTATTTAGGATTGATAGTGCGTCACATTAGTCCTAATCTAGGTAACAAATAACATGAATGTATGTGGTTGGACATTATTCATTGTTATGGAACTGAATAATCTAGTTTAAATGAATTACAACGTTTCTAATTTCATTGGTTAGGATAGGGGTCTCTATAATTCGTACTGCTTTCTTAGATTAAATCTTGTTAGGGTGTCCCAGAGGTTTTCTAATAGTTAGAGAAATAGTATGCAGAGTGTTTTGTGGCTATCGATAAATTAAGAAGAGATTGGTTAATCTAGTGTGTCACTGTTAACTATAACTATGTCTATTTGAATGCTTAATATTTATTTTTTGTGTCTGTGATCAACCGATTGGATTGAACGAAGGAAATACATTAACTAGGCTTTTCTAGTTATTAAATTTTTCTTATTTTTATTGCTGCTATTTTATTTTTCATTGCGAATTTTAATCTTTGCTTACTTTTAATTTCGGCTTCAACTACATTTTCATCAACTTTATTTTATTTTTCTGTTTTCGGCAATTAAACAATTTCACACTGATCTATGTGGTTCGATCCTACTCACTGATTTACTCATTTTATCGTTTCATGTAGGTCAATATTATTTTGGTGGTTTCACACGCTATCACTTATCTTAATTTAAAATTTAGTTATTTTTCTTCTTTTTAAAGTAGATTTAAAATTTAGTTTCAAGATGTCTTGTTTAGGAAAGCATTTTGAAATACATTTAAAATTTATTTTGAATATATCTTGTTAGAAAAGCAAATGTAAATGGAGGAATTCTACATTGAAAATTTGTAATATGTGAAGTGCATATTAATAATAAGGACCCAAAACCTAATATTTTAAAATTTTAGACAAAAATACAGTGTAAATTGATTTATATATTTTTTTACTATATCTATACGAGATGCGATTCTTTTCAAAACTATGAACACGCTTGTTTTTTTTTTGAAAATGAACCCAAATCCATTAAATGCATTTCTAAGATTAGATAGCGACATACCAACCAAACAAAGCATCTCTACCTTAGATTTATTCAAGCAACAGCTTGGAGTTTGGACATCTAACATTGCACTAAGTTGTAATGCCGATTAATTTAATCATAAATTGTAATGTCAAGTGACATCTCAGCAGTTAAGACTTGAGATTGCGGTCATGCTAGGCTATTCAAATGATGAAAACTTTTTTTTTCAGTTTAAACCAAACATTTTGTAAATACTATTTTTTTAAACGTATATTGTACACGATAGATATTTTTATAAATATTTTATATAATTACGTCAAATACATAGTTAAATTATTTTTTAAATGTACATAAACACAATAATATAAAAATATCTTATAATTATAAAAATACATAAATAGACAATTACATAAAAAAATTTAACTTAACAAAATATTAGGTCTGCAATTTTTAAATCCTCCATGATTTTTTTACAGACCTTCTATAATTATATGATGAAATTTATAAACAATATTAATATAAATATGTTTTATAATTTCAATTTTATTTAATATCAAACATATTATGCTTCTATTTTAAGTGTATTTTGTGAAAAATATTTTTAGTAAACATACGTCAAACATATATCACCACATAAATCAACATAATGCTGTGGATTATATTATTTATTTTATTATTTTAAAATTTGAAGAAAAAAAGTACAAAAGAATGGACCTGAAAATTAAAATAAAAAAGTCCAAATATAACTTTATGCACTTCTACTAAATTGATTTTAAAATAAAAAAAAAAATCATAACTTATATTTTTTTGCAAAAAAAAATGAAATTGATAGCATATAACTTCCAAATTATTTGTGATACAAAAAATAGAGATTAATTTCCATAAATCACCACATATATATTACAATGAAATAATATTATTAAAATTTCTATGAAATATATTACCTATCCCTTGCTCAAATTTGTTTTTCAATCCAAGCAACATTATATTTCAGAGTTCCAAATAAATAAAATCTTGGCAACATCCAAATTTAAAAATTAATTTATTAAAAAAGAAGAGGACGGTAAATCAAAGAAGAGCTACGATGTTGTTTGTTTTTAAGAAGAATGTAAGACAAATAGTTTAGATTATGATTTAATTGAATTTAAATAATTATATTTGAAGATAAATTGTTTTATTTAACCTATCTGGAAATAAAATTAATTTTATTTAAAATAAGATAAAATAAAATCTATAAAATAAATAAAAATCTGGAACTAAAAAATAAGAGTGAATTTAAAAAAAAAAGATATTTTTTTTCAAAACAAATAAAGTTTGTTAGGATGATCACAAATTATTTTAAGAAGTTAATAAATTTATAATTATAAAAACAAACAAGAGTATATTAGTCCAAAAAAAAAGATAATTTTTTTCAAAACAAATAAAGTTTGTTAGGATGATCACAAACTAACATTACAAAAATCATTAAGTAAAACCCGACACTCTGAAGCAATCAAGTGAAGATAAGAGAAGCCGCCAACCTCCTTTGAAATAGCTTGGACAGAAACAAGAGAATCCGACTCAACTTCCACCCCATCCACCTTTAATTCCTTTAACCAGCTAAGGACCTTCCGAATACAAGTAATCTCAGCGCGTTTGGGATCCGTATAACAGTCCATGGAGAGTAAAAACAGCAACAATTGCCTCATTGCAGTCCCTGATAAGATAACACACCCAACGCCGTCTTTCCCGCGTCATTAAAGCACGCCACAACGAGATTAGCCTCCTTCCAACACCACGCAAAACCGCATACCTCCTGCATCACCCATACTATCACTTACAGTTTAATGGGCTTTCTGCCAATCCGCAAGCCATTTTTTGGCAGACCAAACCACCTCCCTCGGCATTTTCGTCCTATGGTTCCCAATGGTATCATTCCGGTTTCGCCACAGCCCAACATAACATACAGACACAATATAAGTCATCCAAAGACAATAATCTCTTCATCAACAGAGAGAGCCAATTAAAAACACTATCAGTGCTAAAGTCTAAATTATAGATTCCATCAAATTCCAAACATCCACCGCAATCTTACATGACAAAAGACGGTGATCAATAGTTTCAGGCCACATACCACAAGTCTCACAATGTGGCGACACTGCAACGGCCTTCTCCCTCAGCCTCATTTTAGTAGGGACGACCCTCGCAAAACACGCCACATAAAATTCTGCACATTACTAGGGATTCTAAGCTTCCAAAACTTGCGCCACACCCCTTTTATAAGGGTTATGATTTTCACTCATACAACTTTTCATCTAGTTTATAGCCCACTAGGCCAATTTCGTTCAAACAATAATGGTTATCATCAGGTCAGGCGTACTTAAACCATTGTTAAGCCCACTGAACACAAAAAAAATCAGAAAAAGAATTTCATTTCATGAACAATCTTTGAGGCTGATGACTCCTGTAAAATTGAATGAGCTACGTCGGAGACTCTGCCTCTATTTCATCATCCGACCGTGAATTTCCACTCTTAGCACAACTTATCAATCTGCAAAGAGCTTCAGGAGAAAAAATGTCCTCTTCTCTGAGTTTTTTAATGAACTCTTCGGCCTTGTCCTTGTCCCCTTTCCCTTCCAAGTATTCCAAACACGTAGCCAAAGTATCTTTGCCAGGCTTCCCTCCACGCGGACATGCCGATATTGCTCTCTTTAAAGCTTCCAGTGCTTTTGTAATTTCCTTGCCCTTGAGATACACATTTGCCAAAGAACACCATGCATCTGCAGAAGGTTCATTTCCTCTATCTGCTGCACGCTTCATTAAGGCCTCAGCCATTTCGACGAGATCATTTCTACAATATGCATCTATCAATAAATTTGGAATTCGGAAATCGTAGGATAAGTTCCTGGATTCCCACTCCTCAAAAATCTTCTCCGCAGCTTCAACATCGTTTAACATGAGCAGTGAACTTATCATGCTCATATAACCCCGGTTGTAGATTGCCTCCTTTTCCTTGTAAAGTTTCCACACATGAAAGACTTGAGCTTTCATCCCGGCTCTAGTGTAAGATTTCAGCAGAAAATCAAACGCAACACTTCTCCTCTTGTTCCCTCTTTTTACAGCTATTTGTTTCTGAATTTTCTTCAGCATTTCTAGGGCCTTGCTTGTTTGACGAACTTTCAAGTACCCATCTGCCACCGCAGCACGTGTATTCCAATCCAGTTGCATTCCAGGAGTAGATTCTATTTTCTGAGCAATCTTATTCATTCCTGTGATGTCAGAGGCTGCAGCATATGCAACAAACCTGATGCTTAAAGTATATTGGTCAAGATCTATGCCGTTCTCTGCCATTTCCACCATTAGTTCATCTATTTTCTTATGATTTCCAGTTTGGTTGTAAAGATTCATCATGATATTGTAGCTCATTGGTGTCCTAACCATCATATTGTCTTTCATCATCTGAAAGGTTTTCTCTGCCTTCTCCAGAGCCTTTTCATGAGCGTAACAATTAAGAAGAGCCATATAAACCTGATACCCTTTTAGTTTTTGAGAGCAACTATTGAAGTAATTCTCTACTTGCTCTATACCATGAACTCTCCAGATTAGGTTTAGCCGACAAGCTATATCATCGGGAGAAAGAGGCATAAACATTTTTTCAGTCATCCAATTAGATACCTGTACAGATAAAAGAAATGAAACACAAAATTTTAAACCAAATCTAACACACAAGTGAAAAAAAAAATGTTAATTCCTTGAAAACTCAAGAACTAATCCGGAACACCATAATAATCAGCAATCAACAATCTTAGACGAAATTACCGTAGTTATGAGTCCAAAACTCTTAGTTACGTGAACTTCACAAGCCCTATTTCTTCAATAAGTTCCATAAGCGTGTAGTTCCAAAGATTATGCACTAGTAATATCAAGAAGTAACAATAAACCTCTCCAAAAGTATCAATGCTGATCATTTTCTCTTACCTTTTACTTTAATCACCACAATTCCCTCAAACAATATAGCATCAAGCTAAAACTAAACTGCCGAGTTCAACTAGTGAATTCCACCATTAACTATAACTTCTAATGCACAGTAAACAAATTTAATTTGAAGTGAAAAGAGCAGCAAAAAATAGAAAGCGAGAATTGAGAAAGACCTCAAGAGCGTGTTTGTAGCGGCAATAAGCTCTCAGTTCCTTCACAATATGCTGGAGCTCCTTTTGTGTGACTTCATTGCTTTCTTGAACCCACTGATCAAGAATTGGTGTGATTGAGATTTTAGGGTTACCCAGTGGAGCTATTCTCCTGTACAGCGAATCTCGAGGAGCGGTGGAGAAGACATGGCCATGAATATGTTGAGGGACAATAGATGAACGGACATTTCTGATTCTGCTGAGAAAAGAGAGCTTCATTTTCTGGGAATTGTTCAGAGCCGAAGAGGAAAAACTATGGGGTTTTGACTTGTGACGGTTGCGACTTGCGAGGGTTTTAGAAATGATTCTCAACAGTAGCCAAATTTTGGTTAAGACCTATTATTTAAACGTTGCTTTCAATTTCGTCCCTAAGAGCACTTGCCAGTTTAGCCCCTCTTATTCATGTAATTATGTCTATTTATTAATTTTTACCTTAAAAATGTGTAATTTTTTGGCCGGCCTCTGCCGAATTTTTAACGTGTGCTGGGAATAAGTTTTAATACATTTTATTTTGTTGTTATTGTGTTTTGGGAAAATGAAATTTTTTTTGCATTGAATAAAATAGAATTATTTGGTGGCGTTGTTTGCAATTCAGAATGCAGCCTGAGATTAATAATAGTCAAGAAGGGTTCCTGTCAGGGCCTCTAAGGGGGAAGGTATTCAAGTGATCAGTCCTCTAAGCTGCGAGTGAATGCTTGCCCATTCCTGTGATTAGGGGAAGGGCGAGTCCTGACTTAGTTAGAGTCTATCTCTTAGCCTTTATTCTTTTTCTTATTATAGCGGGATGTGAGGAAGGAGTTGAGGGTTAAGAATTTCTTATTGTAAATCAACCTTTCGCAACTGATCTTGCTATTTTATTTTTGCAGGGAATGTAGCTGGCTGGTAAGGAGGGTCCTGATTTGGCCGTGTTGAAACCTGATGACAATGGTAGATGGTTGGCCTTTGGAGGCTGTTCCGGAACCTTTGTTAGGATAACGACAATGATATTGTCACATCACATTAATTTTTTATAAAATTTTTATTTTTACTCTTCATTAAATTTATTTATAATATACAATTCACATATTAATTTTATATTTTTATTTAAAATAAATTATATTTTTAAAATTATATTTTAAATTATTTTAGATAAATTATTTATACAAAATTTATGAAAATAATATTTTTTATAAATTAGTGTTGCATGTTCTACAAGTTTGATATTAAAAATAAAATATATTAAAAATGAAAATATTTAAAAATAAAAAAATTACATTAAGGTAACTACATTCCAACACCCTAAACTATATTGATTCATTTTTTTTCTTCATAATTTCACAAAAAAATTAAAAAATTTAAGGGCCCATTGAGGTTCCTTAAAAAAAAATTGATTTGGCTCCAACGGTCACCATTGGTGACAATTTAAAAAAAAATAAAAGGGACATATCTAGAGGCCAAGCTTATGCGGCCAATAGTTTGGCAGGGGAGAGAATGGCCATGCAAGCTCAATATTTCCACATTGAACCCACATAAATATTACCCTTACAGCATCTCTAATGCTCCAACCTATTTTAAACTTAATAATACTATTACATCAGTAATTCATTAATCTCTAACTCAATAAACTATTTCTCCCTAATGCACCAACCTCTTATTGAGACCCACAATCACTTCACTTATTATTTCATTTATTTATAATATCTAAATTATAATAAAAATTATTTATTTGACATAAATATTTTTTGAATTAATATTTGAAGTAAAAATATTATTTTAAAAATTATAGTATATAATATTTATTTTTAATTATTATTTAATTGAATTTTTAAAATAGTAATTTTAGTAGAATTTTGCATATTTGGGGGAAAATATGGATATGAAATATTTTGCATAAAAGGTGGAAAATATGAATTTTGAGAATTTTGGGTGAATTGAAAATTTGGTGGATTTTGAGAATTTTGAGTGAAGTGAAAATTTAGTGGATTTTGAGAATTTTGGGGTAAATTGAAAATTTGGTGGAATGAATGAATAAGATTGGTTTTGAGAATCATAAAAATTGAGATTTTGAGAGGATGAACGGTTAGAATTTGGATTCATATTTTGTCAAAATTGGGGTTTTAAGAAGATGAAAAATATAGAAAATTAAAGTTGTAAAAAAATAATTATGAGTAAAAAGAATAGAAAATGAGCTCATATTTATAGGGGAAAAAATAGTCGTCGGAACAAAAAAAAATTACAAACACAAAAAAATTTACAAAATGTTTTGTGTGTTTGTAATTTTTTTTAGTTGCAAGGTTTGCAACCTTCGAAATGTGAATAGCGGCTGCCTGCAAGGCTTGTTGATAGAGATAAAATGTTAACTACTTTTATGTTGTTTTTAGTTCTAGATTTTATTTCTGTTTGTTATTGGTTGCAAACATTTTCTCTATCATTCTTAACTGTTGCGTTTACTTTAAGAGGTTTAGTATGGTTACCTGTGAGGGTAAGTCTGATAAAAAGGGTCTGTGACCCTTGTTTGTATGGTGTGGGTTTGAGTGAGAGCGACGACAATTTTGTATTACTTATTGTCGTTGACTCGTGTTGTGCACTAGAGCAAAGAATCCCCCGGAAACTTGTCTTACTGCGTTGCTACAGTGACCTCACTAGTGCACGGGCACAAGCCCGCTGCTGGTGTCAGTTATGGCTCTCAAGAATATTCTGTAGCGTAAAGGTAATGCCTGCATGATAATGTCCAGCAAGCGTATGTTACTACTGTTAGTCTCCGACTCCCCTTTTATCAAAAAAAAAAAGGCTTAGTATGGTTATAGACCGCACGCACACGGCTTGTTGATCAATTGTCAATTGTATTGACTATTGACTTGTTCGTATGAAATGGAATGAAGTTTGTGTTCGCTCAAAAGAGAGAAAGAGAAATAGTAGGAATATAAGAGCAATTGCCAATCACAATCACTCTCTTGCTCGAGAGATTTATATATTTCGAATTCTCGTACTTCATCGAAATATGAAAAAAATGAAAATAAAATAATTGGGCCTGAAGCTAATGAATATTATATCAGAAAATAAATGATAACTTGCAAAGTGTCAGCTGTATGAAATTATTTTTAAAAATTCTAACAAGAAGAACTATTTGCACAAACACTTAAATTTGAAATTTTGTTAATTTTTAGGTGTATAAGATGGACAATAGTGTACAACAAAATACGTTTATGACATGTATACAAATGGTGGACAAAATAAGTTTTAATTTCATTTAGTATATTAATTCATTTTTTAATTGATTTAGGGTGTATAAATGTTGTTCAAACGTGTATAAAAGCATCTCCAAGTTGTTTTCCAATTTATTTTGCAAAAAGTGCATAATTGGTGTACAATTTTTTTTAATTAATTCAGTGAATTTACTAAGGCGGACAGTAGGTGTACAATAGGTGGACAATGGGTGTACAATTAATCTATATATTTTATAAGAGTTTTAATATTTATGTTAGTTTTAAAAACTATAAAAACGTTAAGAGTAATTTTTCTGTGTTAAATTCACAAAACAAACCAACAAATTAGGGGCTGATTTAGTAATTATTAATTTAATGTGATTGGAATGTTGATATATTTCCTCATCTTTCGTCAAAAGAGTTAATATCTTAATTAAACATGACTGTGCCATACACGTGATTGGAATGGGCTCAAAGTTCAAAAAAAGGAAATCTGGAACGAATGTTGCTGCCCAGGATCGAACTGGGGACCTTCAGTGTGTAAGACTGACGTGATAACCACTACACCACAGCAACATCGATATGTTGAGTTTTTCCAAGCAAATATAATGTTCAAATTAAACATGACTATGCACTACCCAAAAAATCTAAGAAATAAACAATTATCAGCCTTCTTAACTTTTTTTTCCCCCAGATATTCGTAGGGAGAGATGAAAGATTTCATATAAATTAAAATATGAAAGAAAAATCGACTTAAACACAAACACCTCGACCCGTATATCCGAACTGGGAATAGACTGCTATGATATTTACATTAATTAGACAATTTCAATTCAAAGGAAAAGGAGGAGTAAGATACAAAGAAAAAGAGAGATCCGTGGCTTATTCTAAGCACATAAATAAATAGGTAAAGAGTCAATTCAAGGTTGCCACCAACCTTTTCTTATTCCAATTTCTCCACTTCTCTAAAAACAAACTAGCAGTTGCAGGCATACACATGTTGATATATTTCTTTTCTTATTAATGAAACTTTTATATATCAGTCTCTTAAGCATTGGAACCAAAGTGAATGTAGGAATGTTGGGGTCAAAAAAAGACTATGCATAGTGTTAGAAATTGTGATATTTACAATAGAACAGTCCAGTTAGAAATTGATCTAAGTTTGATTATTCATTTCTATCTTTCTTAAATAAGGGTTTTATAGATGTGGATGAGTGGGATATACGTAAACCATTTTCATGATATATTAATTCGAAGACATGGCCAATATGTTTTCAAGTTTCTAAAACATATTTTACGACGGAAAATATAACTTGTATGGTTATACTCAATAAAAATATGCTATTACTGATAGTCTCGACTCCCCTGACAAAAAAAAACTTCTAAAATAGTCTAATGATTCATTATAATACGGCCGAAGCAGCAATTTAGAGGGGAAAGGAAGAGAGTAGTTGAATATGTTATGATGGCTGAATAATTACATGTCATAGCAGACATTTTGCCACACAATTCCTTTGATGAGTCAGACTTCTCGGCCCTCCCTTTTTAGTTTCGTTAAGATGATAGTCAGAGATATTGATAACTTCAGTAATGGGTATATCAATGTTCCCTCCAACCTTTGCTGCTTCTTTTTTTTTGGATTATTCCATATTGGTTCTTTTGAATTAATCAATAATTATTGCATTTAATTTCACTTATTTCAGTAATTGAAAAATCAATATATATATATATATATATATATATATAAGAAGTATCATTTTTTTAAGCAGCATTTGCAAAGATGATAATCATTGATCGATATAGGTTTATAAAAGCTTAATATTAAAGCTTGGAGACTAAATTTGTTCACACACAAAAGAAAATTTCATTTTTTTTTGCATTTCAATAATCTTAAACTTGGAAATATCTAATGGGTATACGATAGAAAGCACATCAAACTAGACACCAATTAAAATTTTGTCTACTTAAAATTTGAGGTTAACTTGCTTCAAAAAATTGCTAATACATTTATATATGCTCATAGTTAACGAATAATGATTTAGGATTATTGCAAGCAAAACTTGCATATATATATATAAGTAGTTCTAAAGATTTCAAGAATTGATTGAATGTAGACGTGACGACTTTAATCTATTTAGAGGCCCCAAACAAATCATGACATTAACTTTAATTTGTCTCTTATATTATTGGGCACCAAGCCATGTGTCAATGATTAAAATACACCCTTATAATTTATGAAACTTCTAGGCATCTACTGTAGTCAGTAGCTAGAAAAAATAATATCCAATGTATATATATCTTCAAACTATATTGTTCAATTTTTTATCATGCATGGACCAAAAAGAACTATGAAAAGGGCACAAAGAAATTAAAGCAAATAATAATAATAAAAAAGAAAAACAGTCCAACTTGCCCCTGGACTGGTGCTATAGTTTCCAAAGATGATGGTTATAAGTAGAAGCATAAGTAGTAGGTAACCGTTTTGGAAACCACATGCCAAAACCATGGAAAAATTATTAGGACTCAATAATGGTAGCGATGATGAAGCAATAAGAGGAGGAAGTAGTAGTGGTGCTTTAAGGCAGTCCCCAAGAACAAGAAGTCCTGCTCCTTTTTTGTCGAAGACTTATGATTTATTGGAAGAAGAAGGTGATGATGGCCGAAATGGATCAAAAGGGGAGAGAATTGTGTCTTGGAATGCAGAAGGGACTGGTTTCGTGGTGTGGTGTCCTGCTGAGTTCTCGGAGCTCTTGTTGCCGAGATACTTCAAGCACAATAACTTCTCCAGCTTCATTCGCCAGCTTAACACCTATGTAAGTTATTATATTTTATCGCATCACTAGCTCAATTTTGCTTATACATGCATGAAATATATTTTTTGATTCTGATACATAAGTGAGCCGCACTGCGTTAAATTTCGAGTAATTATGTTCGTCCATTCATTGTTTAGGTGCGTTTTGAAGAAGAGTTAGACATTCATCCATTTGTTGAAAGTTAAATTGTATGCTTTATGGATGCTGAAAATATATCAAGAATTTCTGTTCAGTTTTGTATTAGAACTGTTAGTGGAAGCAAAAAGAGGTAGTTTTGCTTGTTGTTCAAGATCTCAATTTCAATCAACCTGTTACGTGGAGTACTTTGATTCCTAAATTAAGTTATATGTGTAGGATTAGTCATGATATATCTACTACAAAGCACGTGCATGTGTGTATGAACAACACATATTCAACACAACTTTTTCTTGTCTTGAAATGGATATTATAACGTTTCTTTGATTCCTTCCAACACGTTGTCATTGGAGTTAAAAATCTTACGATTGTTTCTGAGTCAATTTTTGGGATGTTTCTAAGAAAAGTCAATATAATTCTACTGCCTAACTCGTATTCTACTTAAAATACTTTTCACCATCCAACATATTAGAATAGTCGCATCAACCATGCCATGTTGTTGTCAATGCCGAACATTTTATGCTTTAACAATATATATGTTTGTGGTTTTGAAAAATCAAGCAGGGATTCAAGAAAACATCATCAAAGCAATGGGAATTTAAGCACGAGAAGTTTCGGAAGGGGAGTATGCACATGCTAAGTGAGATAAGTAGGAAGAAATGCCAGCCGAGTGCTTTTCCTGCATATCTGAAGCCATCTTCTAACAACGAAGAGAATGCAATGGAGGCAAACAATCTCTTAATTCTGATGGAGGAGAACAAGAATCTCAGGAGAGAGAAGTTGGAGTTGCAAACGCAAATTTCCCAATTCAAAGCTCTTGAAGTAAAGCTCTTAGACTGCCTCGCCCACTATATGGGAACTCAACAAAACAAAGTTAGGAGGATTTGTTAGGACTGTATCATGGAAAACTCTTCTCTTAAATCATTGTTTTCGCTAAGACATTCTGTGTAATTTGTTGTCAACGAGCTTAGTTTGCCAATGCCAATAATGCAAATATCCACTATTTTAAAAACCATTTATATCGCAATGATGGATAGGATTAGCGATTAATCACGTCTATTCGACAAGCCCAATAAAGCTGATCTCGGCCTATCCTCCTTGGGTTGCCAAGGTAATGGGCCATACTTGAACGTTAAGGGCCCAATTATTATGGGCCCAAGGTGGGCTTTATGATGGACCTAAGCAGTCAAGGTTTTTAGCCCAATACACTATGAGCCACAAAAAAGCCTTCCCCTAAGTGAAGTCCAACAAATAAGCGCCCACAAGGCCCATTGGTTCATGTATATATACTATACAGTTCTTTAGGCCTCGTATGGCGTCGTTGGCAGAAGCTTCATCATGAGTAATGAGTTATCAACTCCTGTGAAGATGCGACATGAAAACCAGCCATCTTTCAACCAAAAATTAGACAGAGAACATACAAAAAACACATTCACCATACACCACAATCAACCAGCAACAAAGTCTACCAAAATATTTAACTTACAGAATTGTAGACAATTAATACCAGAAAGCCATCCAAGTCATCAGCAGATCAATGATAAAAGTACATAAATCAAACCGTATGCTCCTGCACTGCAACACCACTGACATGACTGAAACTTAAATTCTGGCATTATTTGGCACAATCATAGCGTAGATTTCAGCTCTCCGTTGTCTCGAAGCTCCATTACGATATCACAACCTCCGATCAGCTCGCCTTTGTAATAGAGCTGAGGAAAGGTTGGCCAATTTGAGAAGACCTTCAGTCCCTGCCTGACTTCTTCATCGGTTAAAATGTCGAAGTATCCAAAACTTACACCCTCCTCCCTCAGTGCATTTATAACTTTAGAACTGAAACCACATCTCGGCACATCTGGGCTACCCTTCATGAAAAGCATCACAGGTGAAGATGTGACCAAACTCTTTAGACGGTCTTCAAGAGTCTGTATTGGAAGAATCTCTTTCTCAACCAGTATCTTTTTAAGTTCCCCACTTTTCTGCATCTCCAAAACAATGTCTGATCCTCCAATGAGTTCACCCTTGATATATAGCTGCGGGTAGCTGGACCAGTTTGAATAAACTTTAAGTCCTTGGCGAACCTCATCATCA
>CAODLS010334038.1:0-12857 GCA_948243855.1 Flueggea neowawraea
ATGACTCCCAGCATGCCTAACGTACGCATATTACTTCCAAATGAATTATACACTCCAAAACCAAGGTTCCTCACATCTAAAACACCCTAAAACCAGACGGATTGCTACAGTATTCTGACTATAATAGTATGGGATATTACACATATACATATATATATTGTAATATCTCATAATGTTATAGTCGGAGTTCTGTAGCATTTCGTCTAGTTTCGAGGTCTTTTGGATGTGAGGAATGTTGATTTTTGAGGTTAGATTTCATTTGATAACGTCCTACGTGTGTTGCATGCATTGGAGAGCATGGAAGTCATCTACGTGTGTAGATGAGGAGTTCTGTGCTCGTTGATCGACGTTGGAGATGGGTCGTGGATGTGTCTAAGCACATCTACGTGCGTTGGAGAGGTTTTGTGTACGTTAAAACATCCCTAGAACGTGCATCGTGAGTATGAGGAGAGAACTACGTGCATTCTACATGGTGGAATGTGCATTAATCTTGGTGGAATGTGCGTTGATCTTGGTTCTGAGGATGAGAAATCATCAGCTCAACAATCTGCGTGCGTTGAGGAGGGTGTAACCTATGTAGAAGAAGGGACTGCATGCATATAAGAGGTAATGCGCATGTAGCAGCATGTTTTCTGGAAGGTTGTAAGTGAAACGTGGAATGTCGGTTGTGTGAGACTATAAATACATCCAACTGCTTTCTTCTCCATCATAACTCACTCTTAACCACTGAAATAACTCTCTCCATCATCTCTTTCCATTGCCTTTGGTTCTCTTGCTTTTCTTTGCTTCCATTTGGATTTCTAATGTAAGAATTACTCTTTGATCCCTTTTTTTCCCATTTTGATCTTGGATCATGCATCTAGGGATTTTGGTTGAGATTGATGGATTATCCTAATCTCTTTGTTTCTGATGGATATGAGTTGTTTGATGTTAGGTTATGATTGATTGAGGTTGGAATCAATAGATTCTAGCTTTGGTTTTGGGAGTTTTGTGTTTGTAAGATATGGGTGTAACCTGAGTTAAGGTTTGAATTTCTAAGGATTTCTGATTTTTTGGGAGTTCATTTTTGTTTTATATTGATGAATATGAGTTAGAGATACTAGAATCATGGTTGATTTTGGAGGATTTGATTATTTGTGTCTTGAGGTGTAATAGGTCCGAAATTGAGAAGTTTGATTCTCAATGATTTTGATTTGTTTTGAGGAAAATGATGTTAGATTCATGCTTTTGAGGATGATTAGAGCACTTGAGAGCATTTGGTTAGTTGGAAGAAGATCATTTAAGAGTTTGGTATTTGCATTGCATTACACTCATACATTTTGTACGACCACAATACAATATTTTGATGATTGTTATGTTGTATTTGTTACAACATCTTATGTTTGTCAGCACAGCAGCCACCCACCAGTGGTCTTTGATTTGATTCCTAGAGCTTGGGACATCTATGTGAGTGGATGGCAACTTCAGACACATAGGTTATGTTTCGAAATTGTATAGTTTATTTTTGACGTGTTATCACATGTATGGAAACCTTAACTAATATAAGGATTGGTTAATTATATGAAATGGATTATGTGAATAAATATTCAAAGCTTTGTTTTTAAGAAATTACATATATATTTATATATATGTTTTTTGTATGTTTTGACTCTGAGATGCAAGGTTTTGATTACGGCTTTTGATTGTGGGACACTTTCGCTATGGGGTACGTATGCTTTGGTATACCAATGCATGTTATAACCTAGCTATCAAGGTAGACGGTAGCCATGTTACCCTGGCCCGGTACATTATTGGATTATGAATTAGTGGCAGAATCCACAATCATTATACGGTGGTAGAATAGCATAGACCATACCACGATTACATATGGTCCCATAATAAGTATATTATGTTTTCAAACATGATACTATTGGTAGTATTTTACCAACGTGCATGTGTTTACTTTTGGTGTAAACGTTTTCTCTATAACCATACTATGTATATAGTGTGTATATATGTATACCTTTTGTATACCGTGTGTGGTAGTTTTCAAATGGTTTTCAAACCAATCTTTGTGAGGCTCGTATGAGACGATCTGGAGTGTTGTCCCTACTGGATTCTCACCCCTTTTGTTTTTCCGTGTTGCCTTGTTTCCATTTTACAAATTGCTCAACTCGACAGCATTTTGCATCTTCGCCTAGTGGGACATTGACTTTTTTGTTAGTAACGCCTCTTGGCCAGGCTACTTCTTTGCATTAGGGCTCCACATCTGAGATGATGTTGGTTTGTGGGGTCTATGTTTTGTTTTTTATATGGATTTACGACCAATTCACTTTGTAAATGTTTTGCATATATTATATTTTGTTATATATATGTTAAATATTATTTTCATATAAATGTATATGATTTCCTTCCAAGGTTTTATTGTAAATGTTTTATAAATCAATGAATGGGTAGAGTTTCTGATTCTATGAGGCTTGTGCGAGATAGGTTGGACTCTCATAGACGATTCGCCTCGTACGCTGGTTATGGTCCAGAAATGGGTCGTGACATATATATATATATATATATATATATATATATATATATATTTACGAGTATGAGTAACGGCTAACGGGTACGGATATTACCCAACGGCTAAGGGTAAGGGTACGAGTAGAATATATATATATATATATATATATATATATATATATATTATGGGTATGAGTAATGGCTAATGGGTGCAAATATTACCCAATGGCTACGGATAAGGGTATGAGTAGAATATTCCTATATACATATCTTACATATATCCGCACAGTAAAATATATGTATTATCTGTATTTGTACCTGTATTCATACTCATATCTTATCAGTACCCGCATAATAAAATACAGGTATTATTTGTACTCATATCCGTACTCGTACCCATATACATATCCTATCCACAGATAAACTAGAAATTGTCATCCCTAAGAGCATGTTACACCCAAAGTGTAAATGAAAAGAAAATGGGGTCTTTAATTTAGCTGTCTTGATTCTCTTTTATATTGTTTCCACAGCTGCTGAAAAGATAAAATCTCATTGATGGTTGTTGTAGTAATTGATTGTCTCATTAAAACTCTATTTAGACTTTCTAAGAATAATTATTATAATTTTCAGGAGAACCTTAATTCTAATATCTCAATTAATAGTAGTCATTATCATAATAGAGTTAGGTCCCTCTAGGAAAGTTTGCAGGACATCTTTTAGGCGGCATATGACTACAGTCAGGAAAGTTTCAATTGCTGACATGGACTCTTGCAAAATAATGGGCTTTTAGTGCATACTCGGCCTAATCGATATGATTCTCACTTCTGAGCTGTCATTCGACCCGACCCATTGGTCTGACTGGCGATATTTTTGACATAAACAGACGTACGAACGATTTTCACAACAAAGGCTGCGTTTTTAGAGCACTTTGTTTCATCCATACTCTTCTGCTATCGATTGGACTGAAGTTGTAATGTTTATCAACAGTGACCTGAAACGTATAGCCATAACTTATTGGCAAAACTTCCAGAATGTTAAAATCATGACTTCCAGATTGGAGCCATCGATTCCTCGTACGTGACTTCCATATTGTTAAAATCATGGAATACATACACATTATTGGCAAAACCTGAACTGTAGTTATAATTTTACAGCTCTCCAACATGGAGATGCTTTGGGAATATATAGCTTCAACCAGAAGGCTGTGGAGGAGCGACAACAACTCTTCTATTAATCAAAGGTCTCGAGTTATAGCCTTGATTATAAAATAAGTTTTAGAACTGGGCAGACATTCTAAATATCTACATACTAATAAGGATGCCACTGTAGATTAATAAAGAAAAAAAGAAGATTGTTAATCAAAAATCAGAAACTCATATGGAAGAACACGGAATTAAAATGCAGCTACACCACCGGAGGGACTTCCTCGTTCCCTGACGTTGACAAAGGAGCAATCTTCTTTTTGCTTGGCAAGAAAAGGTTACACAACTTACAAAAAACTCTAAAAATGAAGAAAAAGAAGTAAGTTGTGGCCACTAGAGCAATAACAATCGCAAGAAAGAACAAGTCACCTATGGAGTTATATAGAAACAAAATAAGTTTCACATATATAGAAACAAAATATGCAGCAATAGCAGCACATATAAGCGCAGAAATCACACCAAAAGTGATCGAATTGCCATCGCCGCCAACCATTTCTGATCAGCTCTTCTGCAAGATGAACTATTCTGCAGCACTTTCTTTTGCCTTGCAATACAGAACAAGACAGGTTTTAAGTGAACCACAGGAGGAATTACGTATCCATTGGAACTTACGGACCGAATATTATCACCTAATTTTCAGCGAGATGGAAAGCTAGACTAGTCTTGATGAAATTGAACAACACTAGCCAAATTTTATTAGTTCTGTGGCAAACGAATACTAGGCAATATATATCGCATACGAATACTTATTGAGCCGAACACAAAGGAGTTTTCGAGTTTTTATTGAAGGCTAGACTTATTTAAACCCCACAGCTATGCTACTGAGAAGAATATCAGAAAAAGAAAGGAAAAAATATACATTATAGACCGCATAATCCAAGACCAAACCTCTACCTTAACGAAGAAGGGTAAAGCTGATCATTGCAAATTTTTCTTGTCTGTGTGATAACGATCATTAACAAACGAATTAGTGGCAGATATACAGAGTTCTCTATTCACTACCAACTATTACAAAAAGTTGACCATAATTTTGCTTCGCTTCTCAAATACAATGATTACTATCTAATGCTTAGGCTACTTTGGCTTTGTTTAAGACTGAAATGGTTATTAATATTGAATTAAGAAAAATATTCAAGTTCCAACTCATAACAACACAACTAAAAGCAATGTAGAGCTAACTTCTACAAGAGATTCTATCTGAGTTACCATCTAATTTGCGATCAAACTTATAACAAATCAATAAATTGGCTCCTTTTTTTAGATGACACATTAAAAAATTGCAGACATTGGGAACATACTGATGCAGGTGACTGCTGAATCCACATTCTGATGAGGGGATTCATGCAGATTGGCAATTGAATAAGCTTCGCTAGCGGCACCCTCACTGCTAGATATCTCAAAGCCTCGGCCGAGAACTCTGTGGCGTTCGAGTTTCTCTCCTCTCTAGCAACAAAATCACATTGCAAAAGTCTCCCTTCCATGGTGAGGGTAGGGAAATGTCAGACTCATGTATCACACATAATGCCAAAACAAACTCAAACTCGAATACAGAACCAACAAAAGGGTTGTGGGCAGCATATAATTTCTGGTGATGAAATCTATACATTCTCCATCAAAATTGTACCAAAATTTCCAACCAAAAATACCTCTCAAAATCAAACTAATAATCCCTCCAAACAAACAAAAAATTCACCCATTATCACCCAACAATTTTGAGAGAAATAATCAGATAAAATTCAGTTAGCCCCATGACATTTTGGCTTTCTCTGTACTGAAAATTCCATCTCTTGCACATTTAGCCCCACACTCATTTCCATTCACGTTGTACTCTCCCATTTAAATCAAAGTACAAAGCATCAATTACAAAACATGAATCTTGTCCCCCACACATCAGAAAGTACAGCCATTGATAACCCATTTGTTGCATTCATGTGCTTCTTTGAGAAGGGCTTCTCCAGAAACCAGTAGTGTAAATTTGGGCCCACATTTCTCTCTCTAAAACAATGGCCTCAGTTTCTTCATCATTAACAACATTACCGTCCTTCTCTTTCTCTACAATTTCTCCAATTTCCCTCTCCAAATCCTCCCTGCAACCGTTGCTACTGGACCCTAACAAGGACTGTTTCTGGGTCAATTTTCTCCGAAAACGCTGCCGTTTTATGGCTTTCTTGCAAAGGCTTGCGGGGACTTTGTAGACTGCCAATAACACCAAGTTCATCATGCTGCAAGGACAACAGCAACAAACCGCCGCACAATCCACCGCCGTTCCGCCTGCCACCTCCTCCACCAGTTTCTTCGCCTTCTTCTCTCCCTTCCGTCCCCCGCATTTGCCTCCTCCCTCGGCATGCCCCTTCTTCGGCGTCTCCTCCAATAAAGGCCGTTCTTTTGACCGGCCGTTGCTGGTGATCGCAGTAGCACCTTCGAGTCATGGTGAGTCAACTCGGACGAGTCAAGGAAAAAAGTAACGAGATAGAAGGAATCAAAATATGGGTTCTGAGGGTAATGAAGAGATAATTTCTGGGTATTTGTTGGTTTTTTAAGATTTTATAAGAAACAAAAAGGCTCATCCATTTTTCGATTCCGAGAAACCAAAAAAAAAAAGAAATTGCCAAATCCTGAAATCACATAAAATGGAGAAACTGAGATACGGCCTTTGAATGTAAAAATTCAGGATTTATCTTTAAAGATCACGATTGTGTTAGATACGCAAGAATGTCGGTGAAACTGTCCTTTCACTATCAATTTTGATAACAAGAGAACAGAGAAAAGAGAACGAAAATTGGGTGGATTTTCCGAGAAAATGTGAGAAAATCAGTGGAGGGTATGGAAGATACGAGAGAGAAAGTGAAGGAAACTGATGGGAGAGGGAGTTTTTGATTTGTGCAACTGAAAGTTGCAGAGGAAGAGGAAAATAAACGACTATTAAGCCGAGAAACTCGAAAGAGGACTCTTTTGAATACGCGGTAGTAAAGTATTCTAGTGTGATTATAATCGTAAAAAGGGCGTTGAATTGGATTTTGGTGCGGTGTGTTTAGGGAAAGACTAGAGGATGGTCGTTTTGCGTTATTTGGAGTTGGAGTTGTCTTCTAGAAAAAGATTATATTGACCGATACAGAAAAGAAGAAAAGGAGGGAACTGACAATAGTCTGAAATAGCAAACAAGACGTGTTTTGTTTGTTTTAGCCAAATAGACAGCCTAGCGTGAGAAGAGAATAGTGGAATTTTGTGCTGCCGCTACTTGTTTTATCCAGAATAATGCTGATCAAATTGATTCATGGATTTAGGTAAGGATTGTTAAACTTATCCTTATAAGAGATGTTAAAATGTATATGGAATATTTTTTGGATTAAGACATGGAATGATCAAAATATAAATTAGATGCATAATCAAAATTGTTTTCATCTGTTTGTTAATTTTTTTCAAATAAACTGAAAAATATATATTTTATTTCAATTTGTATGTTAAAACACACGAAATTGTAGAGATATAAGTATTTCACTAAATTTTCTCTATATAAATAGAGAGAATTAAGAAAAAGAATATGAAATTTTATCTGTAAGAAAATTTTAATATTTTTTTTTTATCTTGAAACACTTCCGCATATGTAGAAGTGTAAAAATCGAACCGGATTGAAATTGAACATATCAAACTTGGTCAAAATAGGAACCGAACTGGAATTGGAACCGGCAGACTAAAATCGGAGAATTGTAGTTTAAGTTTCGGTTTAACATCTCTAGAAACCATTAAACCTCGTTGAACCGGCGATTCAACCTTTTTTTTACTTTTATAAATTAATTACTTCTAATTATAATCTTGTACTTATATTAATTGTTAGAATTATTATAATTGTACATTAAATGATTAGTAATTATTATAATTATACACTATTTATCTTTTTTTTAATTTTTATTTGTAAAAATTAACTACTTATTAAATAAAAATGTTAAAATTTAGTAGAAGATATCTATATTTAAAAGTGCATTTAACGAGTTCAAACAGGTACCAAAGTGAAAAATATAATGGGATAAAAATTAATTACAAATATAAAAAAGCTGAACCAAATCCAAAACTGACGGTTTAAACGGTTAAAATAGGTCAAATCTTGAACCGGACCGATCCGAAATCGAACCAAATTGTAAACTACAGTTCAATTCCAGTTCCCCATTACAAAAATCAAAATCGTCTGTTCATGAACGGGAACCGGCGGTACATCTCTAAGCATATGTACTTGACTCTATCTTGAAAAGCAAGATATGTATATCTTATTATGAATTACTCTTTTTTTTTAACAAACACTACCTTAGTAAAATTTTGTAATAATTATATGGTATCTCACATTTAATTTTGTAATAATTATACGTCCAAACATTATTGAAACAAACCTTCCAATCAATTGGCAAAGTTTATTATACGATGATATAATTTTTAATGTATATATTTCTTACTTTATTCTTTTTTTTAGTAATGATTTTTGAATAAATTTAGTAGCCCAACTAAATATTAAGCAAAGTGCAAGGCTAACTAATCCAAATCACAACTTAGATTAGTATATACCAAAGCAGCAAAAGCCAAGCCAATAAAATCAAACCAGTGCAAATCATAGCAGTAAAACCAAACCAATAGAACCCAAACTGAACCGGCCAAAAGTCAACCGAACCGAAATTAAATAGCATTAACCAACCAGACCAGCAAGCCATCAAAACCGAACCGGCCATAAAAAAATCAAAATCAATACATCAAAAACAAACCGAACCTACCAGTAATATTAACAAAACCGACCAGTCCATAAAAGGAAAACCACTGATCAATTTTTCCAGCAAACCACAAGAATAAATCCAAACCATCAACCAACCCCAAAAGAAAACTAACCAAACCAACCCATGATTTCAAGCCAAATTCAACAACTCACACAAATAAATCAATCCAAACCGGCCCTATGTTGACAAAAATGACCCAGCCCATTTGTTTCTTATATCCATTCAAAAACTAGGGCAAAAACAACTTATTGACACATAATAACACAAAGAAGAATGAGAGAGAGACCTAGGTGGGCGGCGGCGGAAAAGAAGGCCGAGGGTGAGAGAGAAAGACTAGATGAAGCAGTCTCAAGGAGCAAAGAGAGCGAAGTCCATGGCGTCTAGGGATCTAATCTGAAGTCCTCTTCTCCTCCATTTAGTCATGGGTTCCTCTGTTATTGTTTTTTTTTTATTTTTTTTGTTCTTTTAGTTGAATCTCATCTCTTTTAAACGCTATTTTTTTAAGTCTTTGTTCTTGTCCTGATGAGGGTCCTAGATCTTGTCTATGTTTGTACTATACTTTATTCTTCCTTGTTCTTTGTCATAGGGAACGGCATAAAAGAGGAGGATGACATGCTTCACAATTTTGGTGATGGTTTTAAGTCCGAAAGGGGTGGAGAGGAGTGTTGGTTTTGGGTTTGTGATTTGTTGAAGATGGAGACGGTGAAGAGGGAGACGATCTTAGGTGTGGGTATTCAAGAAAGTGACGGTTTCGGATATGGATGGTTAGAAGAGAATGACTGTTTTGGTGGAGGTTATGTCTGTTAGTTGGTTTGCTGTGTTGGTGAAGGAAATAGGTGTGATTTGTTGAAGATGGAGATAGTTTTGGTCTCAAATCGGTAGGTGGTGTAAGAAAATGGTGGTGTGGGTAGAAGAAATTGGTTTAGCTTGCTCTGTTGATTTTGTTCTCCCTTTCTCTTCTCTACTGCCATGATTTTATAGGCAGCAAGAAAGAGTCTTTCTTGGCCTCCAAGTTGAAGCAAGGGGTTGATCTGTGATGATGACCCTAACCAACTATGCTAGTCCCTATTACGTCAATCTGCTTCTTCTCTTTTATTTTTCATGTATTTTTTATCATTTTTTTTTGTGTTATTATTATTGGGTTGGATTTGGATGAAATGGACCGGATTTGATGGAATGGGATCTCTGGCTTTGTTGTTTAAAAATGGACCACAAAAATAAAAATGGGCCGCCAAAATGGGCCAACATTACCCGAGCTGTTCGCAAACGGGGTACGAGCAAATTAAGATTTCGTTTTGTAAAAATGGGCCCAAATTAAAAGGCCAAAATTAGTATTGAATTACAAAGCCGGACAAGCAGAATCGAGTTTTAAGCTAAAAATGAATTCCAATTAACGATTATTGGCCACTCGAATTATTAACATTATCAACCAATAAATTAATTATATAATTGGCCTAAATTAAGGAATAAAACGAGATTAAAATAAATAAAAAAGGCCGAACATGACTAATTTGTTGAACAAATTAACAAACTAAATCCAAACCATTATTTATTAATATATATTATTTGCATTATTCAAAAATAGGGTGATGACAACGTAGAAGAAGTCGTACGTGCATAGATGATTCCACAATGTACTTAGACGTGCGTTTTAATAAACTAGAATTTCAAATCTAAGATCAACGAGCATAGAAGACTTTTTATGCATGCAGTAGACCCTCAACATGCATAAAGTGACAGTTACGGGTGCAGATGGTTGTTTCAGTTCCAGTCCCACTTCTACATCACGATCTACATGCTTAGTTGTCCTTCAAAGCACGTAGATGATCCCCTAGGAACATTCCATACAAAATGTCTCATTTTTAACATATCTCTAACTTAGAATCACAAACTCGAACACTCATGGAATGAATTTAACACCCCAACTTGAAAATCATCATCATCACCATACATTCTTAATCATCAAAACATCATCTTAAACATCAAAAATAGAATCAGAGTCGAAAATAATTTCAATCGAAATTAAACGAGGTACAACAGAAGACCTAATTGGAGTGGGTAGGGTTTTACAATGAAGGTGTTGTGTTGTTGTTGTGTTGGAGAGGTGTCTCGATGTTGTTCTTTCCTTGCCTTTTTATAATGCTTTTGTTAGATTGACAACAAAGAAATTCCATTTGAATTCCATCAATTTCTTTGACATTCCTTATTTAGTGTATTGTGTTATTTCCTTACAAGTTTCTTTTCTTCTTTTGTCCCAACCTGTAGTGAACTGATTTCCTCTGACATTCCTTTCATGTCCTGGATTTATGGCAATCAAATAATGGTCCTCCATCTTTCTACTGTCTTTGGTTGTTACTTGCTACGCACAACAACCTGATTTGCACTGATTAAGTGTCCACCTGCTACTGTCCTTGGTCATCTTATGGCAAGATTTACCATGCACAACAAATCTTTCCATTATACTTTCCCCGAGTCAATCAAATAATTGTCCCATTATCTAATGTCCTCGACCATCACTGACACATTGCTTCCTTTTTTGTCTTGATTTCATTGCTTCCATAAATTTCTCAAATTATGGTGTAAACATAATATTTTAGATTGGATGAGAAATTATAAGATGAGGCAAAGTAAAAAATGAAATTATAATGGGCTCATTTAGCAAGACAACATATAATATATAGTATATTTAATGGTTATTTATTAGTAAATAGTAAGAATATAGATAAATGGCATATTTTTTAATAAAATTAGTTATACAAAATATATTATATGTTCTATAAAATATGTTATATATGTCAAATCAGTCTAACTTGTTAAAAGTTAATAAGCATAAGTGGGAGTAAAGAAAAGTCAAGGGACTGAATTGGCAGTTTAGCAAGCATAGATGTTGTATCTATCCATTCCATCCAGGTTAATTAAATGGTGTTGACAGATGAGCTTTTACTGGCAGCATTCTTCCACTAGGCCAAACATAAATTCCTTGTGTATTAGGGGACTTGTAACGGGGCTACCGTTTCTAACCCCTAGACTAGGACGCGGTAGCCCGTCCTCTTGGGGGAGGATGGGCTACATGTGTCACATTTTCATTTTTTTTAAATCATTAAATCTTACCGTTGGATCTAATTGATCCAACGGTCAGATTTACTCCAACGGTAATATTACCGTTGGAGTATCCTTTAGGCCAAAAAAATTACCCTTTTGGTCCCTAACGGCTAGTTTGACCAATTTTCCTATAAATACCCCCCTAAACATATTTTTTTCCTATCATTTCTTCACTTCAAATACCCATTTCTCTCCTCCAAACTCTCTCAACTCTTAAAATTTCTCTCCATATATTTTTTCAATGGATCCCAACGATTTTTCGATTATTTTTCAAACAACAAAAACAAAACAATGGAAGAATTTGCACTTGCAAATATTTCCTACTCTTCTGATGACGAGGAGTACAAAAAAATCGAGATAATTTCAAGCAATCTTTTTGGAATGATCATGTTGAAGAAGAGATGTTGAAATTAGTACAGCAAACCATACTACATGATGAATCCTCCAGCCGACGCCGTGAAAAAAGACAAAGACGTTATATTAACCGAGACCTCGTGGGTGGTCACGAACGGTTAGTTCATGACTATTTTTCTGAAAATTTCACCTACAATGATGATATTTTTTGGTGTAGGTTTCGTACGAGGATGGATTTATTTTTGCAGATCATGGAGGCCGTCGGAAATCACTTCTACTATTTTTGCCAAACCTATGATGTGATTAGTTTCCCTAGTCTTTCACCACTTAAAAAATGCACGGCTGCAATACGACAGTTGGCATATGGTTGTTCTAGTGATTTGTTTGATGAATATTTACTTCTCGGTGAATCCACTGTCAACCATTGTTTAAGAATTTTTGCCAATATGTCGTAGAAGTTTTTGGTAGCAGATATTTGAGAAAACCGACCAATGCCGATGTTCAGCGACTCCACACAATGCACGAAGAATGGCACGACTTTCTAGGGATGCTCGAGAGCGTTGATTGTATGCACTAGGCATGGCAGAATTGTCCAATGGCCTGGAAGGGCAATATACACAAGGTGACCATGGACATCCTACGATTATACTGGAGGTTGTGGTCAATGCAGATCTATGGATTTGGCACGCCTATTACAGGGTGGCGGGCTTTAACAACGATATCAATATCTTGAACCAATCGCCTATCTTCAACGACGTATTAACACGGAGGGCGCCTACAGTTGAATACGTCGTTAATGGTATGACCTACAACCAAGGGTATTATCTGACAGACGGAATATATCCCGAATGAGCTACATTTGTTAAAACATTTACTTACCCAGGGATGAAAAAACAAGTTTTTTCAAACAAAGGCAAAAGTCGACTAGAAAGGATGTCGAAAGAGCCTT
>CAODLS010334050.1:0-10934 GCA_948243855.1 Flueggea neowawraea
TATGTATCAACAGCTCTGTGGTGATTTAATTAATTTCTACCAACACTAAAAGGATCTTGCAATAGCAACATGGAGGACCCCTTTCACATGGATTCACGTGTTGGTCTTAATAAATCTTGATTTAGAATTATTAGCAACTTGTATGCAACATTCCAAAACTAAAGTCGAAATATTTTGATGGTCCCAGTTTCGTTCAATAATTACTATCACTCTAATTAAAATAATCCCCCTGGTTAGACCAATAAAAACAAATATACATTCTCCTTTTCGTTCCAATTGCTATTCCAAGTGTTGGCACTCCATTGTATTGCAGAGCTATCATTGGTACAGGAAAGAAGCAATTAAATTAATTGATTAATAATGTAAACATTAGTTTGAAAGAGAATCCACTAACTCTATATTAATGAAATGTAGACCACATATTAAAGTTAAACATGTATTAAAGTGAGGGGAATTAATTAATCGAAAAATTATGTGGTGGGGGGCAATTTCAGGGGACATCATCCAAGAGAAATCCTGGAACATGTTAGCTTTTCTTTCAAGTCCATGTTGTTGATGCTGAGATTCAATCGAGCCGTGCCATTGTCGTGGAGTACACGTCATCTTCTTCCAGCACAATATTTAACCTAATTTTTCAAAAGCCAATTAATCAGCCTGATTAATTAGGCGCTTTTCATGATAATGGAAAGGCAACTTTAGAACGAATTTCATGTGCGATAATCATTTCAAAATCTATTTTAAAATAGCAATACTCTTATAGTTCATTAATATTAAAATCAACTCTAACATTATAAGATGAAGTGTTCGATTCTCTGTAAACAAATAAAGAGACTTAAACAAATATTTATTTCATATTATGAGATCAAACATTCAATTCTTTGTAGAAGTAAATAAAATAACTTATAAAAAATTGTTCCTTTTGAAATTTGTATTCCTACGCATATTTCACAAAATTACAATAATTGTTTGGACGGTGTTAATGAGCAGCTAATTGACAGTTGGGATGAAATCTGTTTTAATTTGAAGATTTTTAAACTATAGTAACTCTAATATTAAATTTAGGAAAATTCTTACCTACACTTAATATATGACAAGACTTATATACCAAGCCAATTAAAAGATGAGATTTTCCTTTAGACATGTTGCAGAGTGGATCCAGTTATTTAAATCTCATCTTTTAATTGATTTGGTGCATAAGTGAATCCAGTTATTTAAATCTTATCTTGTAATTGATTTACTGCATGAATTTTGTCATACACCAAGTGTAGGCAAGAAAAATCCTTAAATTTATAAGTGCACTTCATAAGTTTATTTTTCTATTTATGATCGCTGCGTATCTTAAGATTGGCCCTTTAATTTAATCACACATCTCCAAAAACTTTGGTGAAACTGTGAACATTGACATCCGACGATTCCCATAATGTTCTGTATAGTATTGATCTTATCGCCAATAGGCATATTAATTGCACGTTATCCCAAATCATGCATAGAAACTTGGCAATTATATTATATACAAAAGTTATATTAATAATCCTAGCAACTACTAAAATTACCCCATTTTTTTCACCATCTCTTAATTTATTTGCTATTGTTTTCTCAGCACATGATTAACTTGCCATATAATTGTGATGTGATGCCTTTCTAAATCTTAATAACGAGACTTGATATAAAATATGAAAAATTATAAAATATTTGTAGCACGCTCGAATTGTTCCTTATAGTTCTACGACTTAATTGTTTTTCAACTTTTTAAGGATGGATACAAGTTTTTATTATTTATCTGCATGCATGTTTCCCACAAGACAAATAAAATATGGATAGATCAAGATTAATGTTTTAGTTAAGTACAAACTAGCTTAAAATTCTGTGTGAATGTAATAAAATTTATAAAGAGAAACAGCAATATATATCTATATATACAATTATGAAAACGTAATCTTGTTCTTGAATCCAAGAATCCTGTCATTTATAGTCAATTTTTCAATATTACACTAAATTTTAATTTTTTTTGTAGTGTTTGAATTTTGATTTTGTATACCAATTGCTAGTTGCTTATGTTAATATTATTTCCTGAACATTTTTTATGGAACAATGATATAATGCATTATTTCATTAGCAACGTCCATATAACTATTAATTAAAATATATATTTGTTAATTGTGATCTGGAGAGTTTGGGGAGAACTATATCGTATGTAGACCTAATGGAAAAACACACAAGTTGGTTTGATACAACATATTTACTCAAAATTTTACAACATGGAGGTTATGGGTTTCCACCAATTATATATTCTTCAATACCCCTATACCTTTCCAATGTGGGATTCTATTTTGTTTCCTATTCACACTTGTATATCCCGACAATCTCTCCCTCAAATATGAATCTCTTTCATATCGGCTTAGGCTTGCTTCCCTATAATGGAAATTGCACCGAGTACTGCAGAATTTTCCTTGGGTCTATGACATCTCTCGACAACTCACATAATTCAAATTTACGCTATACCAGTCAACACAATGGTTCATCACATTACCTCGTTCATCTCAGACCATGATCGCACTATACTGATTTGACTCTGATACCATTTGTTGTGGCATTAATAGTCTTGGAGACAACTGTATCGTGTGCGGATCTAGTGAAGAAATATACAAATAGGTCTAACACTATATTTTTACCCAAAACTTCAAAGCATAGGTTATGGGTCTTCACTAATTAAAAAAAAGTTTATGAATTCTTATACTTATATATCACTCAATACTCCTATACCTTTTTTTATGTAAAATCTTATTTTGTTTCTCATTCACACTTGTATAACCAATATTATTTTTTACAATTCTGAAAGTAACCACCAAATCATTGGATTCTAATAATAAATATCACAAAATATTATGCTAGTGATCAAACAATATATATATATATATACACGATTATAAAAAGAGAATTCAAAACTCATTGGTCACATCGGAAAAATATTCAACCTAAATTTACATAGTAACCCTAATTAACAGAAGAGTTCAAATTGAATTTGGTTTCGAAAAAAAGAAACAGAAACCCTAAGAAGTCTAGTAAATATACATTGAGCACCGCAGAAAGACGAAAAGAACAAGTGGGTTATTTGGGTGACACAAACACAGTATTGTGATGTGAGAGGTGGAAAGAACGAACCAGAGATAAGACAATCAATTTGTGGGCAACTTTACCTTTCCATAAACGGATCTATTGACCCACGTGGCAGATCCACGAGCCCTACAGTAGCCACGCTGTCGCGGTTTTTCTTCTTTCCCGTCAAATGCGGGGGACATTTCTTTTGTCCTTTCTTTCCTTCTCAGTTGAAATTTTCAGAATTGCCCCTTTCCCCAATTGCAGGACTTACTTTTTCTAACTCTTTTTCAAAATTAACTTGTTATGCTGAAACGTCTCTCTTGAAATTAAATAAAAACTAAATTAATCGTTTGAGCTAGTTATCTTCACAATAAGAAATTGAAATAGCCACAACATATTTAGATTTTTTTAATACGGTATTTTTTTATCGTCAGAAGACTTAAATTCTAAATTTTAAGGTTAGAAATATAAACACTAAATCATTTAAGTAAGTTCTTATCAAATAATGACACGGTGTTAAATTCCAACCCAGTGAAGTGCAAACACAAAATAATTCAAATAGTTGCCGGCTGTTCAATATAATATTGTTCTTGGCAATTTGACTTGGACATTAGCGAAGAAGAGGAAGAAATTACTACTAATTTTCCAACATTCACAGGATCTGAACCGTGGATGGTCCATACTTATCGAGTGCTGTATAAGATTATCATTAGTTAACCTAGTCGATTAATTAATGCATGATTGTTTAACGATAACAATTGGCAAGAAATTTGGGTATTATGTGTTTGTAATTACATGGACGACTAAGAACCTACTGACAATTTTGACAAAGACATCTCCCAATTGGTTGACCAAATATACTTGCTTCCTCTCTATACTTGCTTTCACATCAGGTTATTGGAGATTTTGACCAATTATTCACCGACCGAACAACTATTTATGCATAAACAAATGATCGAACGTATATAGGATTGTGATTTGTGAGTGGCATATGGCACCAACATGTATTATCACACAACATTGGAACCGAGTAAATTTTGATGTTGACATATTTTTCTTTGTTGGTATTTAATATGTTCATTTCTTCGTGTCAAACAAAAAGAATCATATCTGCTAACCTGCCGTGCCCAACTATTCTTATCTATATCCTTATATGCTAATTGAAATTGCTTAGCTTAGCTCTAATGTCGTTGACTCGTCGCCATTGGACCCATAATTAAGTCACAAAAATGCTGTTTTTATAGACTTATACCTTAACACCCCACCCATTTTTTCTTTTGCAACATAATAATGCGCTTGTAGTAAAAGTCCAAGTAGCAGATCATATGGGCCAACCTTAAACAACCCAGTTCAAACATTCTTAAAAGAAACAAAAGACCATGCAGTTCAAGATTATCACGTAGCCCAACATATTCAGCTTGATGTCGTCGAGGTTTCATACACTATCCTCCAACCCCTCGTCTACTCACTACGCAGCCCAACACTATCGGCTTTGTCACTGTCTTGGGCTATAAACATGAAGAATAAGGAGATAATTACCCTATACAACTCTGTTTGCACCTTTTCTTTCAAAAGACCGTGCTCTAACGATTTTTCCTTGATTTTCGAAACCGTTTTTACTCTTTGAACCGGATTGAATTCTTAACTATACGTGCATTAAATTTGTCTGGTACTTTTAGTTTTTTATGTTGTCATTTAGTCATTTTTTCACTTTCTCTTTTTCCCTTTCTCTCTCTTCTCTCTCTCTTCGCGTTCTTCTCTCTTCCTCTCTGTCTTTTCCCCTGACTGCTCATCGTTGCTCCACTTGTTCTCTACCTCCGTCTGACCGACGACCTCCCTCCTCTATTTTCCTCTCTCTTCGCCTCCTCTCTCGCTCCATCTACTCCGCCTTCTTTCTCTTTCTCTCTCTATTTTCGCTTTTGTCGAACATCTGTCTCGCCTACTCGTCGCTCTTCTCTGTAGATCTGGTCGCCTTCCTCGCGCGAGCGTGTTCTTCCTCGCTCGCCCATCGCTCTCCTGGCCGTCTCCATCCTATCACTCTCTGCCACCTCGACTTTCTTTTTTCTTGTCAATCTCCTTGCTTTGATCGTTGATCTGTTATCGCTCACGTCCTCGGTCCTCTCTTTCTCGCATTGTCCTCGTCCCTTGCAATTTTGATTGAGTAGAGGCCAGATCTAGTCGTTTAGGACTGCTAGATCTTGTCGCCAGGAGGAGCGGCTAGGGTTCTTTGAAACCCTAACCGATGTTCTTTTTTTTTTATTTTTTTCTTCTGTTTTAATAAAATTATTTTTAAATGATAATAATTTCTTTTAACAAATTTTCAGAAAAATTTATTTAAAGGTTACAATTTTTTTTTTGCATTTTAGTCCTCTATTTTCTAATAAAATATTTTTAAGTTCAAAAATTGGGTCAAAATTAAGAATCATTCATTATTTTATTTTATTTAAAAAAATGTTTATTGAGGTATGATTTAAATTTTCTTATTTTTGAAAAAGTCGTTTAAATTTTTTGAAGGTTTACGTGAAGTTTAAATAAGGTTGTTTTCTACTTTTAAATCTTATAAGGAATTTTAAATATTTGTTGAAGTTTTTTAAAATCTTTTGAAAGTTCTAAAAAAGTTTATATAAAGTTGATTTTAGGTTTTGAAAAAGTTTATGTAGAGTTGATAAAAAAAAATTATATAGAATTTATGTAGAGTTGATTTTAGTTTTTTTTTTTAGACTTTGAAAAAATTTTATAGAATTGGTTTTAGGTTTGAAAAAGTTTATATAAAGTTGATTTTAGTTTTTGAAAAAATTTATGTAGAGTTGATTTTTAGGTTGATTTAAAAAAATAGTTTGTCGAGTTTATATAGAGTTGATATTAGGTTGATTTTAAGGCTTTTAAAAAATTTATAGAGTTAATTTTAGGTTGATTTTAAAAAGTTTATGTCGAGTTTATATAGATTTGATATTCGGTTGATTTTAAGGTTTTAAAAAAAAATTGTAGAGTTGATTTTAGGTTAATTTTAAAAAAAAAAAGTTTATCTAAAGTTTATATAGAGTTTATATTAAGTTGATTTTAAAATTTTTATAAAGTTAGTATGATATGAGAGGAAAATAAATGAACAATTTATTTATAATTAATTGTTGAAATGGAGTTGTTTTTGTAAGTTGCCTAAGAATAAGCGACCCATTCGTGCCTCAGAGGCTTCAAGTCTAACAAGTCATTGATGTGCTTAGAGTTCAAAATTTCCAGTGGCTTATATGTATCATAGTAGATCAATTTAGTGGTAATTATTACGCGAGCATACATAGAAAATTTTGTAATATTTATTTCGTACGAACAACATATACTTATTAGAGATGTACTTTGCAATATTTTGTCCATACTTATGTGACTTTTCGAATTTACAAATATGTATTTTTAAATTCACAGAGTCTTGTTCATATGTTGTTAGTATGTTGTTGATGTTTTTTTGTATTTGCAAATTTAAGGTATCTTGTTTATATGTTGTTTCTTATTTATATATTGTTCAAATATTATTCATATATTGTTTATATGTTAAAAATAATATATAAACAAATCTTTATTTTTCGAAGTTGTTGATTTGTTGTTTATATGTTGAAAATAATATATAAATAAATATGTAATTTATATATTGTTGATTTTGTTGTTTATAAGTTGTTTATATATAAACAATTTGTAAACAAAACATCAATAATATATAAACAACATTCAAGTTTTAAAACCAGAAATAATATTTAAACAACATATAAACAAGTCCAAAAAATAAACAAATTTTGAGCAAATTCTAAATAGATTTTAAACAACTATATTAAAATGTAATTTATAAAATTGGTGTTGTACACAAATAATTTTTGAATTTCTACTAAAATATTAAAAATGAATTGTCTGAATCCGTAAATTATAAACTTAAGCCGCTTATGTCTGAAAATGGCCCATCAATTTATGGGTAAAGATAGTACTTGAATTTTAAGTGTCTAGGTTCAAAATTCTGATTTAAGATACATGCAGAATTTTTTTTTTAAAAAAAACTCAATTGTATTTATAAGTGTGAACACACATCTTTATTCCTTATTGACCAACGAAAAAATAAAACAGAACACACATCTTTGTTGTGTGGAATGAACTGATTTAATTAATTTGCGTGATTGACTGCTTCAGAAGACATGTTTTTCCAAGGCATCTCCATTCTCGACCAGCCAGAGTCGTGTGCCAAGTAGTTAGTGGGAAGATTCTAACCTATTCTAATGGTGAGTATCTAATGAAATCAAACCATATTCGATTCAATCACTACATAGAATAATCTACTTTCACCAGGCGGTTTTTAAATTAGTAATCTTGTATGTTTTGCTGCCATGGACATAAAAACCTCAATAGTTTTGGGCTTAATCAGCTCCGAATATTATATAAATGATCAGTTCGACTAAAGAATTAGTTCATAATCAGTTCGAAGCAATTAGTGACCTCGTCATAATGTAATCGTTATCTCTGTCCGCAGCCATCAAGCTATCTAAAGCCCACTACTTCTTCTTGACGCATAAGTAGACAGCAAAATCCAAATTACTCAATTGGGTATCCCCAAATTCCTAAAACTGGCTAATGAAGGATTAAAAGGGTCACCATGTTGGGGATTGAGCTGCCATAAATTCTGATTTGTTTACAATGATTAGATCTACTTGCTAGAAAAAATCATCAATTTGCAATCGAATTTGTATTAACCTCGGTCCAATCTGAATCATTGATTGGTTTGAATTAATTAAATATTGTGCACAGAGAACTTGGCACACAACAACGTTTGTCAAAACTCACCGTACGTAGGAAGATCAAAAGTAAAAACCAAGTTGCATTAAAATAGTAAAATATCTGTCCTTGGGGTTCTTCACTTGGAAAGTAGATTTATGCATGAATGTGGTATAGCATAGTTAAGTTTATGATCAAGTTGCTGAGGAGTCTTTAAGATTCAGTTGATGCATTCCAGAAGGAATTCGAAAAAAGACAAATTTAGAGATATTTTTAAATCTGGATTCGCGAACCTTGACCCAAATCTTTTCCCATGCCCAAGCACACAACACACTCCAAATGGACATTCTGTCAAACACCTTTTTTTCAGTGGTAAGGGAAAAGATTCAGTGCCACCCTTAACCTTGCTTTGACCGTCTTGGTAACTGATTTTATGCTGCAAGATGTATACTACTATCTTTTATGATTCTCACCGTTTTATGCCTCTATTAAGGAGGCATCATTAGTTCATTAACAACATTGATTTTGCGAACTGATTTTTTAAATGTATTTACGGGCTAGTTAATGGAAAAAACTCGTAAAGATGAAGGTCGAGCGAAGGTGATAGAAATAAAAAGGGGTCAAAACAAGAAACACCTGTTGAATCCGAAAGAAGGAATGGTTGGTAAATGGTAGGACCAAGGAGAGTGATGCGCTCTAATAGGAACAAGACTCGTGAAAAATAATGTTGTCGATATTAACATCACCGCAAAGGGAAATCCACCAACCTGTAATTGTTCCTGTAATTGTTGGACCTAATAATTGATTCTCAATGTGCCACCACCTAATTCCAATAAGAAGTACAGTTAAATGTTTTTTTTAAGGAAAATTTGATGGGTTAAAACTTAAAAGCTATGGATACAGTTGTTCCTACATTGGAAAATTAGTCAAAACATTATTCCAACAAGGATCTAACGTCAAATCTCACAAATTAAACAACGAAATCTCAAAAATTAAAACCAAATTCATTAATGGGGGTGTTACATCATGCCTCTCACTGCTGGCACTAATGTATTAGATATCCAAATTCGTGTAGGGTTTTGGTGGGGATGAGAATATGGTCCACATCTTTTTTCCTGAAACGAAAGAAAGTACGTATTTTCATCAGGTTCATGCATGGGTTTACAAAACAAGTCAACCTTCTCAACAAAGACGGCGCTTTGTATTCACCATGTTTGCCACTTGTTCTCTGCAACTACCACAGCCACCCCTCCTGCTGCTGCGGTGGAACGTCACCTTGCGTTTCCGTAAATGGAAATATTTGATTCCATACGATATACATGATGTTTCTGGGTTATGGTATGCCACCTTGACATACACTCATCACCAGCATGTCACACCATCTGGATTCCATCTTTACTGTCACTCCAGATACAGGAATCCCTCCTCCACCTCCCCTTTCCAATTGCCATGACTTTCTTAATGTCAAATCACCTTTCTTCTATAAAATTGACGACTTTATTTTGGAGATTAACACAATCTCTTGATTATGTTGATTTTCATATTAATTAATCAATTTCCTAAGCCAAAACCTGAAACAAAATGAAGTAAACAGTTGATTTTGTATATCACTGTAACTGTAAATGTTGTATACGTAAACATTTCTATGCTAAGAACTGAACTTGGTGGAAGTTGAGCTGGCCAAGTTTTTCCAGTGTGTTTTTTTGCTTTCATCTTGGCCTCAAAACTGGTTGGAAAGAACTGAGTGACTGCAACTAATTCTGAACTTGCCGAATGTATTTGGTCACACAACTTTGTTTACTTGCCGGAGGACTCTCCGGAGCTCGCTGGCAATTCCTTGCAGACTAACTGGTTTCCGAATGACACCATTGATGCCAATCTGTGAGCATTTCTCCCCCACTTCATCATCCATTGCCCTAGATGTCAGGGCAAGAATCAATGGCCAACTACGGCTACGGAACTTGCGTATTCTGGAAGCAACTTCAAATCCATCCAACTCGGGCATCTGAAGATCCAACACAACAATTTGGAAAGCAGATGCGCTCGGGCCAATAGCAGTGCCAAGGCATTCAAATCCTGATGAAACAGCAGAAACACTGCAACCTAACTTCTCCAGAAGCCTGCGAGTCACGGCTCTGTTGATGTCATCAGAATCAGCTAATAGAATCTGCAATCCTCTGAAAAAAGAGTTAGAATGTGGATGATCTGAGGATTCTCCTGACTCAGACATGGCTATTGCAATCGATGGCTGTAGTTGAAACCGAAGAACAAGGCTCATGCTTTGAGGGGAACCTTGAGGGCTTTGGAACACCCAGATGTTGCCTTGCATCAACTGCTGATTACACAATTGAAACAAAACATGTTCATTCTTGTGTGCAAACCCCTTGTAAATGTTTGAAGAAATCAATGACGTTTAAACAAATAAATAATTGACTGTCAATTCTATTATGTACAGGCTAACTCGATTCGAAATAAAAAAAAAAAAGTGGAAACCATAATCTTGAATTAATAAGCACTAAAATAATTTCAGAAGAATTTCCATATATCTAATACTAAGCAGTCAAAATCCTTAGTGAGTCGGGAATTACATTCAGAAATGAAATGATGAACTGGATTCTTACCTGAACAAGCTTTTTACATACGCTGAAGCTCAAGCCCTCATCAATTCCACCACTGGTATACCTTCTGCCACCTGAATCGACCATTGAATTTGAGCGCTCCGATTCAGAACCACATTTATTTATTGTAATATCAATTTTAATGAAAACATCACCATCAGGAGTGTTCTGTCTCCATGTTGCCCACCTCTGATCATGTCTTTCCTGACTTCCATTCTTTTCCAACGAAACCCGGAGTACAACAGAACCTCCTCTATTATTTCCATCCAGCAAACTACCAACCATATGCAAAATCACCTGGAAAACTCTTCTTTCATAACCCATAACTTGATCAGGCAAGGATTTGTCAACCTCAATTGAAAATTCAAAACCTCTATAAACACACAAGCACTTGGCAAGGCAAGCTGCTTCTTTGATCATGGCACGTAACCGGAAAGATCTCATCTCCAATGGAAACCTTCCGCTGTCTTT
>CAODLS010334089.1:0-10588 GCA_948243855.1 Flueggea neowawraea
AATTGAAGAAATGTACCAGAAATACGCTCAAGAAATGAAAATAAAACAAAATGGAAAACTTTAATGACTGTAAGTCCCTTTATTGTTCTTGTCATTATATCCTGCATTTATGAGTGAGCATTTTCATAAAGATAACCTCTAAAATGACAGTAAAATCAATGACTTACCAATCCACCATATATATAGCCGACAGCATATCCAGTGGGTATACACATGTAAAATATTCCAAGCCATGCTGTTTTCTGGCACAAAAGCATACACCAAACACAGGTTTATAGCATCTGCAACTCAGAGCTGCAATATCAATTCACAGGTAAATTTGAGAAAACAAAACCCTAACATACTAGATAGTCATTGTATGCCTGGAAAAAATGGTACAAATCTAAATCCAGATAACACTGAAAAGCTACCAAGATTTTCAAATGAAAAGGTCTTAAATTTGTAAACCTGTACTTTGTAGCAAATATTCTCACTACTGTACATTCTTATCAAAAATTTCAATCAGAAATACGATAATCTGCTACTACAGACCTATTTATTGTCCATGGATCACATTTAAGTCCATTGCAAATAATCTGTGTAAATTTAAGAAGCAATCTGCTATACTCTCCCAGTAAATAGTTGGCAAATTTTTGATCTTTCAATAAATCCATATGGTTAGTAAGCCTAAACTTCAGAAATATGTTTGATTCACAACATCAATATATTTTAATTGAAAATATCTAATAAAAATGATATTAGTGCTGATTCATATGATTGAAAAATTTCTCCACTTGTTACAGAATTCTATAGCATGTTTGTGATTTCATCTGTCAAATTATGTATATGTGCAGGTTTGTATTATGGCAACAGTCAAAGGATGAAGATATAAACCTGAGAAACAGGGGCATTATCATCTATGAATGGGGGTGCAAGACTTATAAATGAAGCCTCCCCTACACCAACTAACCTGGAAGAACAACCAAAGGCATCAGAGAGAACATCTTGTTGATTCATTTAAAAACTATTCATGCTACATACCAAGGTAAATTATTGAAGAAAATATAAAAAATTTACTGATACAAGGACAAAAAGAAAAGATACGTCATATACTCACATCCGGCAGACTGAAATAGACCAGAAGTTGAATGAAAAACCACAGCCAATTACTGCTAACGTCCAGGCTGATAATCCAATGCCAATCAATCTAAACGGATTGTAGCTGCAATATTTCATATGTGCATCAGCACTCATAACAATTACATCATAATAATGAAAGAGCTTCAACCTTGTCATGTTAATGCAAAGAACGAACGAAAAAAGAAAAATGCATTGTTTTTTTTTCTTATGAATTCTGTTCAATGGATATATCAAAGAATCGGAAGAGGCCTGTGACCTTCAAAATAACCATAAAAATCCATGAATAAAATCAATATGCTAAAATTACAAGTATGACAGCAAAGAATGCTACATGGGAAGCTTTCTACTACGACATTGAGGTTATGAAATTAAGCAAGCATATCTAAACATAAACTTTATGATTTATCTTGATCTGTGATAAAAAAAGAAAAAAAAAATAAATAAAATCCCTTGCTTCATGTGGAAGTCCTCTAAGCAGAAGCACTGTAAGTAGAATTCAGAAAGATTTCATGTGGTTGACAATTTTCCCAGGTTATCAATTTAATTAAATCTTTCTTGACCAGTAAATATATAATTTATCAAGAAAGCAACATTGACCTTATCCATCATATTACACATACTGAACCTTGAATTTAGATCACACCCTAAACTTCTGAAAATGAAAACATCAGAATTCAAACAGAAGTACCAGGATGTCATTACCTCTTAGCTAATGTTGCAAATATTGGAGAAGCTATGAGAAGCCCAACCATGAAAGCAGATGACAACACTCCATCTTCAAAATTGTTCAGGTTGAAGTCTCCCCTAAAAACGGTGAGATAGAAAATAACAAGGAATTATTTGAAAGTTACTGCAAAATAGTATGCAGGAATGCTCAAATTAGTAGGAGAAGCAAATTGTCTGTTACTAAATCTTGATCTTCTCAACTCAGTCAATTGACAGCTCAAATAGGACATTTGGAAGCAGATTCTTTTCCTTTATGCTTTTAGCCCCAATTATATAGCATGGACCTCCTTGTTTCACCATCATTATTATTATTATTTTTATTTTTATGTTTTGGCTGGTTACCGATGTCTGCAATATACTTCAGTTACAATGTGAAAGAAGTAAACAATCAAAGACTTATTTTAGCTATTTATACGTTTGAAATATGTCATTATTTACCAAGTCGAATCTAGCACTCCCATCACTGCACGATCACAACAAAATTACAGCAGAAAAAAGCACACTCCAACCCGTTAAAGAAGCCTTACTGTATTCCGCTACCAGAAGTGCATGTACCACTTTCTGTGCATGTTCTGCGACTTCCATTGACGCCATTGCTTGCAATTGTCCCTCTATCCACGTAATTTATCAAATTGATCACACAAAAGATAATCAACAACCTGCAACCACAACACCATAAAGCTGTATCCTTCATTCAATGTCGAAATATCCGAAAGCTGTACCAAGTCCCCAAAATCAAGTTATTACATTTTACATCACACTTTCACTTCCCCAATATATTTCAACATTAAGTATCTATCAATTGGGAAAAAATCAACAATAATTTTTTCTTCTCATTATTGCATAGCAATGCCAAAACTCTAATTGGTACTCGTTTAGATCGCCCTAGGTTCTGCCCAATTCGAAATTCCATTCCAAAGGCAAGAAAGAAAAAACCCTCAAAATCAGGAAACCCAGAACACGATTTTAGGTTTCCACAAAATTTGAATCTTTTGGCACCAAAGTCCAAAACTTTAACAAGCTTAACTGCCAATTCACACACATATAAATAGCAAAGATTACCTCTTTGGAGTGAACCAAGAAGGCGAAGGAGGTGACAATGCAGTTGAACCTCTCGACATCTCTGATTGCCCAGACGGGTTGGTTGCCCCACCTGAAGGTTTTGCTTCTGTGGGGTTTTCTTGAGCCATGAAAGCAACAACTAATATTAACCACCCTTTGAATGGTAGTTGGCAATAAAAAAAAAGGTGTTTTTATCTGTATGTTTGCAGTCACTTTTTACAAGTTTTCTATTTTTAATGAAATGATACAAGCATGTTTCACTTCTTCTCTGATCTCACTGATAATAATATTCCTCGTACTGAATTGCGTACGAGATTTGGGGATTTGCGTTGGGATTTGCATTGTTGACGCAGAGAAAATGAAGGAATCTTTTTCAGCTATGGTGGTACTATAATGAGTTTTTAAAAAAACAAAATTTTTGGACACTTGAATTATTTAATTTTATCTTTAATTATTTAATTTAAAAAGTGATTATTTAATTATAATTTTAAAATTTAATTATAATTTTAAAAATTACTTAATTTTAAATGTGGTTATTTAATTTAGTCATCAGCTACTTAATTTTAATCGGTTACTTAATTTTAATCGGTTATTTAATTTTATGATAAATTAAGTAACTATGACTGTTACTTAATTATTGTTAAAATTACTTAATTTAAGATTCAATTACTTAATTTACTAAAAATTCTTCATGAAGAACTCTTTTTAAGAGTTTTTATTGTCCATGTTAATCTTAAAATCTTAACCAACCAAACCAACTATGTTTAGTGATAAGGGCAAAATAATATTCGTTTTTAGGTTCCCACGGTAATTCAAGTGTTGCTTCTCCAAAATCTTGTGCTTCATGAATCGATAATTAAAATAAATTAGGAAATACACTCTAGCAAAAATTAATACTCATATTTTCTTATGTTTCATGTTCTATGTAACAAAAAAGCTTTGGGTCCATTGCTTATATGCTAAGATGATTATCATAATCATAACATTTATAAATGTCAGGATGTGAAAATTTCTTGTTCTAGTTGCAACTAAATATAATTTTGAAATCCCCCAAATTATTTCTTTTTAGTTGAGGTTAAGCACTTGAAAAACAGAACTGATTTTATGAATCATAGTGTTACTATTCCTTTAGACGAGGCTAAATACACAAAAATCTCCAATATTTAATTCCATAGATCAAGTGGGCGTGAACATAATTAAAACTACTCTTACACTCTGTTTGAGAGAGATAATCAGAATGAATTAGAAGTAATAGTAATGGATTTAATTGGACTGAAATGGAATATAATAAATTATTTAAATTTTAATTTATTTTGAACAAATGGATTGTAAAAAATTGGCGCTCAAAGTTCTCAAATGCCATGCAACAGGTCACATCTCGATAACCTATTTTAGTCATGCAGTATAATCAATGATCAAATATCATGCTACTTGTACTGCTGCATTACAGTTGTGTTAATCTTTCTTTTGTGTGCCTAGATAGTTTAGTATTATCATTTTTTTTACTCAATGAGTATTATTTTTTTCCAGTTTTAATTTTTATTTTACAAGTTGAACGATCAATGCAGTGCAATGACTTAACAAAAAAATGGAGTTAGAAATCCTATCAAAAAATCGAAGCACAGGAAATCCAATAATCATACAACAATGCATGTAAAATTCCATTAAAACCTTCTTTGTAGCTAATTAAACTCTCTGCGAAAGTCTGATTATGTATTTTTTTGGGATCAGAACATTCAAGCACTGGAAACAGGATTATAAGTAATTACTAATTTATACTTTTTTTTTTGCAATTTTAATGGAAATAACTTGTTTAAGTCTAAATCTTTTGTTTCCAGACATAGAAAGGATGCCAAAAGAGCAGAATTGAGAAGAATTTAAGATCATCAAGGAAGGCAATATCATCATGTTTAGATTTCAGTCCTGCTCTACATTGTCTTCATACTATACAAAAGATAGCTCATTGTCATATATGTAAGATTGTTCTGGCTTTTAATTGGAACTTTTTGTTTTTTTCCTTAAAAGAGATAACAAGTTGTATTAACGAAGAATGCTCCATAAATTCTTTTATATATAAAGAGGCATTTTGTAACCTTCGACTATAGTTCACGTTTTCAGTATTTTTTTCCTTGTATGTTGATGTAAAAACACACTTGAAATCAGTTTTAATTCTATGGTCTTCGACTACAGTTCATATTTTCAGTATATTTTTCTATTTGTTTTTTAAAATTTGTGATGCATCTCCACTGAGTCGGCGACCTTAAGCAAGTAAGCATGATCCCTAATGTCCAGTGCAGGATAATATATATATATATATATTTTCGCGTAAATGCAATTGGATATGATTTTAAAAACAATTATGAGATAAGTAATTCCAACTAAGCTCAAAAAATTACTGACAGGTATGAATCGGGAATGGGATCTACATTTTGAATTTATTTAATTCAAATATTTCAACAAAAATTCAAAAAAAAATTATCTATTTTGTCAATCTTTCTTAAGTATTTAAACTTGTTATCAATTTTACCCATATTTTATTTATAATTAAATTTATACAAGCAAAAAATATTTAAAAAGATATATATTCTACCAATTATATTTAATTAAGTACCCCAAAAAATCTAAAAGAAATCTATTTTTTCCATCCTTATAATTAATTAAAATTATCTTAAAAACTAATTATTTATAGTTTTTAATTAGTTAAAATTATCTTGGCAAAACATTATAAATATTTCTTTATATTCAAAATTATTGAAAATAAACTTAAAAATTTTAATGAATTATCTCATTTATCTGATATTTGTAATTAACGAAATTATTTTAGTTTATGAAAAGTAAAATTGAAGGCAAAATATATATGATTCTATCATTTTAGACTAGATAAGAAATTGTAGTCTAAGCAATATCCAAATTAAAAATACAATTTTTCAGCAAGACTATGCAATGGGTGTACAATCGTCAATCTCATGATGGTTTCTTGCGTAATTGAAAAATATGAAAAACAATTTCATGGATGTGATGGCACACTTGGTCAACTTGAAAAATTGTAGCTCTTTTATGGTTTTATTCTAATGTATCACAGCATAAAACATGATGACACATTCGTTAATATCATTATCTTATAAATTATAATCAATAAAAATTAAAATAAAAAATATATTTTTGTATATTTTAGAGAAGCACTTATTGGAAACGGTAATCGCCACTCTTTTGTAAATTAAAAATATGTTTTTGGTAATTTTCTTTATAAAATTTTCCAAGTAGTTAAATATTTTATAATGATTTTTCTCTTGGTTTCGAGTAAGAAAGATCCAATACTATTAAATTATAATAAACATTTACACAATTATCTGTATTTATATTTTATAATTGTAATTAAAAATTTTTATATTTTATGTTTGTGTTTATTTGAAATAAAACATAATTATATTTTAAATATAATTATTCATTTTTTTATTAAAACATCAATCTCGTGCAACACACTTGCACGAAACGGGTAATTTGATCTTTTCATAATGACAATTAATATATAAAATTTTCCTTAACATCCCTGAGGTTTAGTGAATTCTCTTTTTTGGTCCCTATGTTTAAGAAATCACCTCATTTAGTCCATTTGTCCATCCTTCCTAAATTGCACCTAACGACAAATGATTGATAGATTTTTTTGAATAAAGACATAAGAATCAGGAATCATTGACTGCAACAAGAACATCCTAATTACATTTGGCACATCTCCTGCGACCTCATTCAAAATTAGGAAACCCAGAACACGTTTTTAGGTTTCCACAAAAATTGAATCTTTTGGCACTAAAGTTCAAAACTTTAACAAGCTTAACTGCCAATTCACACACATATAAATAGCAAAGATTACCTATAACACCCCAACTCCAATTAACCATGCATAACATACATATATTGGTATACTCATTGCATATTCATTTCCACGAAATAGAGTTTATCATTTATAATTGAAATATTAGTTTGGATTGTCTCAAATAAGGTTACGATAGAATAAAAGAATCTAAGTTGAAGAGGAAATGTATATGATGTGTAATAAGATATGGACTAGAATGAGAATAAATAGTAAGTGTGGTAAAAAGTAAAAACTAACTAGCCTATATATGTATGTGTAGATAATTATCTCCTAAAAATTGACACATGGCAAAACTGTTTAGATAAAATTTATCCATATGTCTAAAAATTAAGTGAACACTTGTTACTTATCAAATAGATTAAGACAAAAGTTGTGCACATGCTCAAATGTTTAATGAACACATGTACACATGACTCGTTAGTAAATATAAGATCAAAATAAAAGAGGGGGGATATTTTGGTGGAGTTGGCAACCGATTTCATATATATATGTAACTCTTGTCTTGTTCATGAAATCCTAATATGACAATCCAAGAGGGGGGATGAATTGGATTTAAGAAGTAAATTTGAAAACATTTTGAAACCTTTTACACAATGAGTCCAAAAACAAAAAAAAATTTAAATCCAATACACAACCACAAGAGATAAAATAATAACAGTAAAAAGATGAAGGGATAGAAGAGAGAAGTCCTCGATTTATAGTGGTCCGGTCCTCTTGACCTACGTCCACTCCTTTAGCTCACTAGAGAGTTTGAATCCACTAAAAACGTTCTCACTTGCAGGTGGAGGGAAACCTTTGCACCTTCTTGTTTTTCAGGCTCACAAGAAACCTTCTACACCTTGTTTTTAACTGGTCAAAACAAGAAAACCAATACCTCTATTGTTTTTCAAGGAAACAGACAAGACAAACCTATACTACCTTTTAAGCTTAAACACCTAAGCTTGATAACAAGTGGATTCCCGAATTTGTAAACAATATCTCACACCAACCTTGTAACAGAAATGAAAGTAAAAGCTTAGTTGGTATAAGTGTTGAGCCGGAAGTGCACGATTGTTCAAGTAGTAAAAATATCGTTTCCATGAGGACTATGGATTTATCCACTAATTAATCTAGTTTCAATTTGTTTGAGAGATAAAAATTGAATGATCAATAAAATAAAGAAAACAACAAATATAAGCTGAAATTCAAAAAATGCTTTTGACAAACAATCAATTTCACAACCTAGGAATTAACACTATCCACATTCCCTCTTAGTCTCTCAATTGGGTTTAACAATACTAAGGCTCTAGACATCCAATAATTTTATTTATACTCTCTCAAACAATAACTAACTATCTAATTAGATAACAAGAGTGAAATTCTAATATCTCAATTACCAATTCCAACCCAAGTTATACCAATTGACGTATTAAGAAATCCTTTGAGCTATTAGTTATTCCTCACGATCTCTTAATGATTCTTCAATAACACGATGTTTATAGGTCTATTACGCCATAATTCTCATTGCACACATAATACAAATAATCCAATTCAATCTCTCAATTGTAATTAGAACAAGTAAATTCAATAAACATCGCAAAGCTTAATATTAAATTCAAAAGATCAACATAAAAGGAATGCTTCAAGAGTTAATTCCTACAAAATATTTAGCTATCCATAGAAATTAAAGGAAACAAAATAACAACAATACTCATTTCCATCAAATAAAGTAAAAGCTAGAAAGGAGAAATAAGAACTCTATAGTCGTCGCTTGAACTCTTCTTCTTGCCTTCGTCTTCAACACCCCCATCTTGCTCTACCTTTAAATGAAAGGAATTGAAATTTTGATCGAGTTGTGTTGTAGGATGATGGTGATGATATCCTTCCAAGAGAGGGGTTTTTATAGCCTTCTCTTAGGGTGTCCTCTTAAATTGCACAATGAATGAGCTTTAGTACACCTTAGGTAGGTTACAATTGAGACACTCTTTAGTTTCTCCAAGTGAAAACCGTCCTTACTAGCTATCCAGTTCCTCTCGGTCATGACAAAGGTCTCAGTCTTGACACTGCATCAGGCTTCCTTTTGTCATAGTTGAGTCATTTGTCTTAGTTGAAAACAAAAGTTGTGCACACCAAGCAAGCCTTTAATTGCCTCTTTTAAGAATTGCCACCTACGTCAATTGTCATTCAACACACAAGTAACCTCCAATATCCATTTCTTGACCCATTAAAAATGACAATTAAAAACCACCATTAAACACATTAAAAATGCACAATAACTTGAAACATCCATAAAGACACATTTACTCTAAAAATAACTCTTACAACCCATTAATTCACACATTAACACTCATGAAACAAAACATTAACACACATTAAACACCACAAAAATAATCAAAAATCTCAATTATCAACTTCCCCACACTTAAAGGTTTGCTTGTCCCTAAGCAAAAAGGAAATTAAAACACAACACCAAGAAACCCAATTCATTATCTCTTGCACCCCACACTTAACATGGCTCAAGTCGGTACGTATTAAGAGCTTAAAAGTGAACACAACTAGCGCTAGGCTAGCCGATAGTCTAAACACGACTAAGTCTCCACTATGGTAGTGCCCCTAAAGAAATAGCTCTCACCCCACACCTCACGGTAAAATCACTCAAACGCTCAAGGTGTTTGGGGTTAAGTGTTTACGCTCGATCAACTTATGGTACATCTTTCCATCACTTGATAGTTAGTCAATTCTCCACCATAATAAGAATGAACCAAGTCACCAATCAAAAAAGTACTTAAAGCGGCTTGTAATGGGGCTTAACACAAAAGTGTAGTATTTGAGAGAAATCCATGAAAAGAGCTATACAATGCCAACTAAACAAACACACACTGTTGATGCAAACGATGAGAATCAAATGTCTTTACTCCTTTCAAAACAAGGCTGCCCAAAAATGCTTTATTTACACAGCTTTTTGCTCTTTTTTCCCCTTTTTTTCTTTTCGAATTGAACAAAATAACTTGCATTTCAATCACAATCAAACCGGGCAACCAAGTCTTTGTTTACATCATAACCACCAAAAGTTGATCGAAGACATGTCAAATTACATAACCAAGTATAGCATCAACAAATAAAACAATATTGACAATGTATAACTAAAATAATCTCTCAACTAAAGGTGCAAAGGTTGGAGTTTTCAACAAAAAATGAAAATGGTTTAATGGGTACAAACCAATAAAAAGGCTAAAGGTTCAAAAGGGTAAACAATGGATTTTCACAAAAGGGTAGATACTTAAAAGAAAAGGATAAAACAACGGGTTAACAAATAATGACTTTTATCCTCTTGGTGTTTCAATTTCACAATTAAAAATGTGGTCCTGCAATGAACTTCTTAGCAAGTTCTAACAGTGTTATACCATAAGTACTTATTCACACAACAACAAAATGAAAAGTCTCAAATCCTTACTAGATTATTATGTGAAATTCAAGCTATTTCTTCGGTTCTAGTACCAAGGGTTGTTCAATTTTAAACTCGAGATACAATAAAACCCAAACCATGCAAGGATGATATTTTAAAAGATAAGAAGTAGAAGTATCAAGGTGTCACGAAAATTATAAAAATTTCTCTAAATGTGGGAGAAATCGACAAATTTCAAAACAAATTTAAAACAAAGCAAATAAAAATCCAAAGCACAAAAACTACCTCCCCACACTTAAATTGTCACATTGCCCTCAATGTGACCCCAACACACAAATAGAAAACAATTTAAGTCAACACAACATAAGCAAAGACAATATTCGAAACAAAAAACACAATAGAAACAAATAAAAGAAAAGGGT
>CAODLS010334152.1:0-21159 GCA_948243855.1 Flueggea neowawraea
TTTCTCCCATTCTTCATTTTTTCCTGTTTTTATTTTTTTTAATATATGAATAGAAGAAAGCAACGTTACATTTTAGTACAAACATACAAATTGGGCAACCATGTTTCTTTACCATTTAAGCACAACAAAACATTTGTAAGACGTGTTTACTTCGAAATAATATCATAGCATTGACATAAAAAGACAACACTAATCAAGTTGGCAATGTATCACTAATATAAGTCTCTCAACTTAGGGTTCAAATGTTGAGGTCTAGAGCAAAATGAGGATGGTTAATTGGGTTCATAAGAAAAAAAGTTTCAGGCTCAAAAAGGGTGAACAATGGATTAATATAAAAGTGGATGTTGAAGAAAAAGGATAAAACAAGGGGTTGACAACCAGCGCCGTTCATCATTTTGGTATCTCAATATGACAAGGTGTGGTATTCAAAATGTACTTCAGAACAAATTCTAGTAGGGTCCTACTATGAATGATAAATACACACATCAAGAACATAAAGTGTTTAATGTCTCAAAATCTCACAGGGGTGTGTGTAAATCTGAACTAATCCTTCTCGGATCTAGTACTAGGGATTGTCTTTTCCTAAAGCTAAGGTGCATAGAAACCTAAGTTATACATGAATGGGTATATAAGGGATTTTAGGTTTCAAAGTATTTGAACATTTTAAGTTATTCAATATCAAAGACTAACATCGAATAAGTGAATTTCAAGCAAAAATTCAAAAATTTGGATCAATTTTCAAGTAAGACAAAAAATTTGGATCAATTTTCAAGTGAAATCACATGCAAGCAATGGCATATAAATAATTAAGCACAATCAATCACTAAACCCTCCCCCACACTTATTTTGAACATTGTCCCCAGTGTTCGATAAAATAAGTTCGGATCAACAACACAACAAAGGGACAAGTTCATTTGCAATTTTAAGCATAAAAGTAAAAGATTTAGGGTTTAGAATGCTTCTCTATTTTCTCCTTGCTTGGATGTGCTCTTCCTTGGGATGTAAGGCTTCCTTTTTAGGGCATGGAGACAAGAAATGGTTAGCGAACAATTGTATAGGTATACACATGTAAATGGGTGATACTCCTCTCAATCACCCTCAAAATATAATGCAAGTCAATGAAATTTAAAATCATAGTTTAAGGTCATTGAGAAATAAAATTAGTTTAAGGTCATTTCGGACCCAAAAGGCAAAATTAGTTTAATGTCATTATGGACGTAAGGATATGTCTTCAAGTATATCTTGCTGGAGCATGTGCACTACAACACTCGCAAATGTACTTAGATCAGTTCCATTTGATATAACTTAGTGACTCTTAGGGTGAACAGAGTACTATTTTGAGTGCTTAAGGCTGTCAGCTGTTAGCACTTTTGAGTCGGGTACCATTTGGACTCCTAAGGTTGCTCTTTTATTTTGAAATGATCTATTCAATGTAGTTTTAGTATAATACGGGAATATGATGAGTGAGTATCAGCTCTGTTCAGTTGGAAACTGGCTTTACATGACACGTTTTGCTAAAACTAAAGTTTCTGCATAAAACGTTAATTTTTGCATAATATGGAACTTTTCTGCATAATCAGAAAATAAGTTTTTGCTATGTCTACTTGTCTTTCGTTTACTTTGGTTGCAAACGATTTCGAAAATGAGTTTCGAAACTATTATTCTATACTTAGTGTGTATACGTATATACATACACTTATATTGCTTGCGGTATTTTGAACTGTTTTCAAAACGGTCTTTGTGAGGCATGCATGAGGTATTCTGGAGTGTCTTTTCCTCACTAGGGTTGTTACCCCTTTATTTTCTGTCTATTTCTCCTATTCTTACTTTCAGGTGATTTTGATTGATTGCGGTCTTTCAACAAACATATTCGGTAAGGACTCTGAGTTTTCAGTCAATGCCCTTTTGTTTGGGCTCATTTATGTACTTTGTTAGTTGCTCCACCCTGGTATTACTGTGGGATTATATTATGTAAACTTATTTGATACTAAGTATGATTTATTATTTGTCTAATGTTTTAATATTATGAAAACTTATGTTTTAATGAATTTGGATATTTATTTATTAACCTTCGAAAATGGTTTTAATATGATTTGATATAAAATTAGTTTTAGTTCTGTTCTCGGAGACTTGTAGGAGATGGGCTGGGCTCCCATAGACGATTCCCCTCTTACGCCGGTTATGGCCTATTCCCGGGTCTTGATAATTATGGCTCACACCTCTAAGGTCTACCCAAGGTTGATTCCCTGTTCAAACCTCTAATACCATACAATGTTGTTTTCTGTACGTTCACAACAAACCTTTCCCCACTCTCTAAGTGTATACAAACAATGAAAGCTCTATGCTAGGAGTATATGTGTTTGATTGATGCTCTTGATCTTCTCTCTAGCTTGAATTTGGTATTTTGGGGTTGATGGAATGATGAAAATGTTTGGGACTTGAATTCATATGATCATCCATGTTTTTCTTCCCTTCTTTGATGCATTTGTAGCTTTTCTAAGCCATATGACCATTGGTGAAGAGAATATAGCCGTTGGATTGCATTTAATGTTGTTTGCTGCCATCTAGAACACTTTCATGTACGTTATAAAATTCTAACGTACGTTGATCATCATCCAACCCAGATAACGTACGTTAAGCGTGGGCATGTCGTACATTATGAACTTCTAACCCAGATAACGTACGTTAAGCGTGGGCACGATGTACATAATTGACTTCTAGGGATTGATGTACTTTAAGCGTGGGCACGTTCAATGAATTCCAAGACTTGTTTTGCAACTCCGAGTTTTCCAACTTGTTTTTCTTCAAGTCAAGTGTTTTGCTTATCATCATAACATGAAAGGAACTTAATATTGATTATCCTTGATCCAACACGTAAATATGTCATTGCGTGATTTACAGCCACAAATCACATAGCCTGCATCTTTGAGTCTCTTTCATGGATGTTTTGTATACATCATCATCAAAATCGAAGTCAAAAGATATTATAAATGAATATTTATCATTTTAATCAAAGTTATTTTAGTGTTAATTGTGTATTATAAACATGTTAAACGTGTTAACGAGCCGTGTCGTGTGACCCGCTTCATAATCAGGTCGTGTTCGTTTGAGCTTAATCGGGTTCAGGTCATAAATGAGTTGATTCAATTAAGCTTGATCGAGTTCGAGTCATAAACGGGTGGACTCGATTATATCCAACCCGACCCGAATTGACACCCCTACCCACAACCATGCCAATAATTGCACGCCATTTCATTCCAATGTCTCTCTTGCTTCAATGCAGACTTGTAATTACAAAACTACAATCCAACGTTTCTAACAAGTTTTCGTCTCTTCCATTCTTACACTAACTAGTTGACTTTAAAGCACCTATGTAATTACATATTTGCCTCTACACTAAAAATTATTAAAATAATTAAGGCGTCCTAACTTAGGACAAACATTTTTACCCAAAGTATAAAATGTCAAATTGAGTAATATTATTTATATTTTCTGATTTTTTAGTTCAATAAAATACACAATACTCATAACAAAAATCACCATCAAAATTATAATTTTATTTTCAAGCATCAATTGTGTATCCCACAACTATATTAGTGTATGGACTGTGAACTATACTCGGGGGCACATTTCCCTTCACTTATTAACCGAAGAAGAGCATGAAATAATTTTATTGAATATGTTGGCCGCGTGCATGGTGCACAACACATGACGAAGTAAGAATGTTACTCGAGGGTTTCAATAATTAAAGATAGAATTTACCCTATGTATTTTGATCCAGGAATCAGACTTTGGAAGTTGCTTATCGCAAATGTTACAACAAACAACAATTTTATTTACTTCAAATATCACTCCTAGTTGCCGAAAATCCTAGCTCTGACATTGACTATGTACCTTAGTGCAAAAAATAAATACTACCAATATAACTACCATAAAAGTGTTTTATGGTAGTTATAAGAGCTTTATGGAATGAGGAGAAGTTAAAATATTATGCCTGAAAAAACAAATGAGAGATGGGTAAACTAAAACTGTTTAGAGTTGGAGAGAAGAGTTTAATGAACTCAAGCGTCTCTTGTTTGCTTTATAAGTTATTGTTGATCAATGTCATCTTGCAGTTGGCTTAGATCTCTGTCTACTTGGAGAATGTATCAACAATAAAGTTATATCAGTGGCTTTTGTGGAACATAAACATCAAAACTGAGTGATTTTTATGATACAAAATTGACTTTAAGTGACTATTGCGTTGCAACTTCAAAAGTTTAGTGGCCATCGATGAAATTAACTCATTCTTATTCTTTATTTGCTCCTTTAAGTAACAATTCCAAAACACAATTATTATTTTTTTATTGAATTTTGAATACAAGGGGGAAAAATCTAAGAGAAGAAAGAGAATTAGAGAACAAAGAATAAGACGACTATTACACTTAGGGTGTAATGTAATGTAAAAAGGTTCTTGACACTACTACATTGGTTGTCTTTTATTGAGGAACTTTTGTTGTTAGAGAGATAACCCACATGTTCTTCTGATGATTGTTGTACTGGACAAGTTGTAGTCCCTTTAGAACTTTATTTTTGTTGTTTTTGCTCCTTTAGAGATAATTATGACAATCTTGATATTTTTTAAGGACTTTATTAAGTGCCATCAGTACAAGAAAAAGAGGTTTTTGCGACGAAATAAGTTCGTCGCAAAAATCTCGTAGCAAATTGTTTTTGCGACAAGTAAAAATTTCATCGCAAAAATTTGGGGCCAAGACTACTAACCTTGTTAAGACGAATTCGTCGCAATCTCTGCGTCCAACTGGTCGCAACTGTTTGCGACGAATTCGTCTCAAACATTTGCGACCAGTTGGACACATGTCGTCACAAAAAGAGCTTTTTTTTGTTTTCATTATTATTATTATTTATTTTTATTAAATAAAATGTTTTACAGGCACTTATTTAAGACATAAAACAACTTTCATGTTTTACACTTTTGTTATTTCGTCATCTAAAGAATTGAAAATGAATCCAAAAAATCTGTATTATGAACAGGATGATAATCTGAGTCAAGTCTCTTTCAAGAAGCACATCTCTTCACCCAGGCCTTTTTTTGGCACCATATTTTACAGTTATCTATTTAGAAGATTAAAATACAAGTTTTATGTTTTGCACTTTCCATAATTCAATTTCTAAATTAACAAAAATAATTACACAAAACTGTTGTTCTGTCAACATAATCTGAATTCAAGACAGAAGGTAAAATTCCTGTGATATTATGAAAATTTTCTTTTCTACTACTGAAGGAAATCAAACGAAAATTGGAGTACAAGTAACCTGGATTCATTATTAGATGGTAATGCTTGAGCAATGAAATAAACGAGTAGCTTGATGCAGAGATGGCTGCAAGATACCCATTCCTTGATGTTTCTAAAAGAGGTTTGCTAACCTGTAAAAGTTAAGCATGCAAGTAATAGAGAAGTTTTAAGAGACCAAAACTGCAGAGAAATAACGGTTACAACAAGCAGTAAACCTCAGGACCATTAGCAAGTGAATGCACAAGGATGTCAATGCTACCAAAATCATTATATCAACACGAACTTATGCAAATTCAAGTTATGAACCTAGGACGCAACTTTTAACAGTTTTTATGTAACTTGGTTTCCTAGAAAATTTGCTATTCCCAACACAACAGAGATCATGCAACTGCCATTAATCACAAACCCAATTCAAAACTCATCAAAGAAAATTAGCATCTCCGACCAAAACACGATCTATACCTAAAACATGAAAACAACATTAATCGAGAAATCAAATTGCAGCAGAACCGATTTCTTTCAGTGAAAAAAGCTCATCAAACAGGAAAACTACCATTACTGTTACCAAATCAACACCATTACTCTTTTCCCATTTCAAATAAATGAAATCAAAAATTGAAATCCCTAAAACCCATTTCAAATAATTTATTTTCCAGACCAACATCAACATCCTCTCCACCAACAAATTATTGATGTATCCGAAAATTACATAATAATTCAAGCATTAAAGATAGCATTTTTACCCTACTTGTACTTAATTATCGATGAATTTATACACTTTTTGTGTTTTTGTGTAGAGTTATGAGAAATTCATGAAATGAGATGAAAAAAGGATGAAAAAGGCATGAAAAATATGCTGTCAAAGTTGCAAGACCAATGGAAGAAGGTGCAAAGAAAATCGGAAGAAAGCGAGTCATTGGTCGTCGCCACACCCTGCATCATGGCCATGGTAGCAGGCCATGGTCAAGCCACACCCTAGGACCATGCCCATGGTGGAGACCGTGTCCGACCTGTAGTGTTGAAAAGTCAAATTTCGGCTAAGGATCAAATGGGCACAAAAAGTGGCCAACAAGTGGACAACTTGAATGCATCAACTTGGCAACTTGTCTAGGGTTTGTTTGGGACATTAGAAGCCTATAAATACCCTCCATATGTGAATCAAGAAAAGGGGAGCCAACCTTGGTACATAATTCTTTCTACTTGTTCTTCCATTTGGAAGAACAATATTGTAGGGTTGGAAGAGTCAACCATTGAGCATATTTTTCTATCTTTGTTCATCCATTTGGGAGAACATTGTTGTTGGGTTGAAGGAAGAGATGGAGACCGTGCTTGAAGCGTGACGAGTTCTCTCGATGGCTACCTCTAGAGGCTTTCTCTCTATCCGTTTTTCTCTTCTATCTCTTTAAACTTATAGTTGTTGCCATAGTTATTGTTGATAATTAGTGTCTTATTTTGTTTTCCAAAATCATGGTAGCTTAACAATTTTGTTAGGATTTAAAAATGTAGACCTTGATATATATTTTCTTTATTTATGAATGGAGGATGTGCTTTTATTTCCATATTTTTGGTTATTTTTCTTGAACTTTGAATGCCATATTTGTTGTAGTATTTTTGATTTGATTTAATGACATGTTTAAATTGACTACGATTGTGACTGGCCATCATTAGTTGTAGTTTTAACAAATCTTTTTTTTCAACAAAAAAGGGGAGCCGAGGGCTACCGATAGTGGCGTACCCTGCTGGGCATGACCATGCAGACAAATACTCTATGCCGTGGAATGTTGATTTGCTCGGCGGTAGCCGAAGGAGACTCACCATGACACCCGTTGGGAGCCCGTGGAGGGATATACCCAAGGATTTATTCAGAGGCACCCAGGTTTGCCACTGGACATTGCTTCCTTTCCCGCTGGACCACCTCCTAGGAGGTAGTTTTAACAAATCTAGTTGAAGGACCGAAAGGAGAATGTTAGATGAGGTTGACATGCATTAAACATGTTAGGTTATGAAATGAAAATATTCATGCCTATAAGGCGTTCGATGAAATTCCTAAGATAACATAATGAGTTTAGTTTAGTTAGATGAAGCTGAAAGGACCCTTCTAATAAATGTAGAGATAGCCTAGATGAACTTGAAAGAGGCTTTAGGCGATAATAGAGAGAGAACACTCAATCCCATAAACCATTCATAAGTGTAGTAAATAGGGGCATTGGTTAAGTCTTGAAAGTCCTAATGTTTATCTTATCGTTGTTCTTTTATATTTTGTGTTTTTTTTTTTAATTTTAAAAAATACAAAAATTCAACTCTTTGTGTGATTTATTTTCTTGTTTGAATCAATCACAATTAGCACTTGTCCATGTGGATTTGACACCCTAGGAATACTCCTAAGGCTTTTTTATTACTACATTGATCCTCGTGCGCTTCCGAGGCACCAATCAATTATACACAAAATTAAAAGAAACAATTACATTGGAATCCTAAACCAGAAATCCAAAGAATAGAATACTCAAACTTAGCCTTTGTTGAATACGACGGAGAGGATGGCGATATGGCTGTCACAACATCTAATCAAGACCTGAGGGCGTCAGACTTCAGTTACAGAAACAAGGATTTTGAGACTAAGGCGTGAAGGTCGGACGGCTTTGCATTTAACTACAACAACGGGACAAGGTAATTCGATGGAGAGAGTAAGCCAAGAGGGACAATGAAAGACCGTCGGGGGAGAGAGAGTAGCGACGGAGAGAGTAGGCCGAGAGAAGGGATCGATGGAGAGAGCGGGGCGAGAGAGAGCGAGGGTCGGGACTGTGTGAGAGAGAGAGAGAGAGAGAGCGTTGGCCAATTCGTCACAAACCAATATAAAAATTAATTGTAACTTTAAAAATTACTTGTTTGTAATTTTCATCCTAGTATTGATTCTTTTATTCTAATTAAAAAATATTTTACACTAATTAATTGTTAGAAATTACTACTGTAAAATTGAACATAAGTACATGCCAATTTATAATGCATTCCATTAGACGAACAACTTAATTAATGCACGATTATATTGTCGAATTGAAAACAAGTGAGAGCTTTTTAAAAATTAGTTGAAATTTTTAGAATTGCAACATTACAAACAATTAATTTGTTATATTAATGAAGGTTAAGGGTGTGAATATTGAAAAGAGTAATTAAAAAAAATTTGGTCTCTAAAATTGCGACCAATTGGTCGTAAAACACATTTTCACTTAAAGGATCCAAGAAAACAATTAATTAAGTTTTAATAATTGGGAGTAAAGGATATATTTATGCATATATATTGCATTGGCTCAATGTATTAGCACGTTCTAAATGTAAAAAAAAAAGAAATTCTCACATTAGTGATTAATTTATATTTTATTCTATTGAACATAAGTACATGTCAATTTATAATGCATTTCATTAGATGAACAACTTAATTAATGTGCGATTATATCGTCGAATTCAAAACAATTGAGAGCTTTTAAAACATTAGGTGAAATTTTTAGAATTATAACATTACAAACAATTAATTTGTTATATTAATGAAGGCTAATGGCATTAATATTCAAAAGAGTAACTAAAAAAATTGCAACAAATTCGTCGCAAGTTTAGCGACCAATTAGTCGTAATCCATGTGTTTTAAACACATTTTCACTTAAATCCAAGAAACAATTAACTAAGTTTTAATAATTGGGTGAAAATATATATTTATGTGTATATATATTGCATTGGTTCAATATATTAGCACATTCTAAATGTGAAAAAAAATCTCACATTAGTGATTAATTTGTGTTTTATGCTAATAAATATAAGTACCATCCAATTTACAATGCATTCAATTAGACGAACAACTTAATTATTGCACGATTATATCGTCGAATTGAAAACAATTGAGAGCCTTCCAAAAATTGAGTGAAATTTTTAGAATTATAACATTGCAAATAATTAATTTATTATATTAATGAAGGTTAAGGGCGTGAATATTGGGAAGAGAAATTTACAAACTTGCGACCAATTGGTCGCAATTCTTCTAATTCGCGACCAATTGGTTGCAAAACACATTTTCACTTAAATCCTAGAAACAATTAACTAAGTTTCAATAATTGGGTGAAAATATATATTTATGTTATATATATTGCATTGGTTCAATGTATTAGCACATTTTAAATGTAAAAAAAATCTCACATTAGTAATTAATTTATATTTTATGCCAAGAAACATAAGTACATGCCAATTTACAATGCATTCCATTAGATGAGCAACTAAATTAATGCATGATTATATCGTCGAATTGAAAACAATTGAGAGCCTTTCAAAAATTGGGTGAAATTTTTAGAATTATAACATTGCAAAAAATTAATTTGTTATATTAATGAAGGTTAAGGGCGTGAATATTGAAAAGAGAAATTTAAAAAACTTGCGACCAATTGGTCTCAATTTTTGCGACCAATTGGTCTCAATTCTTCTAATTTGCTATCAATTGGTTGCAAAACACATTTTCACTTAAATCCAAGAAACAATTAACTAAGTTTTAATAATTGGTTGAAAAATATATATTTATGTGTCTATATATTGCATTGGTTCAATGTATTAGCATATTCTAAATGTGAAAAAATATCTCACATTAGTTATTAATTTATATTTTATGCTTATAAATATAAGTACATGTCAATTTACAATGCATTCCATTAGACGAACAACTTAATTAATGCACGATTATATCGTCAAATTGAAAACATTGGAAAGCCTTTCAAAAATTTGGTGAAATTTTTAGATTTATAACATTACAGACAATTAATTTGTTATATTAATGAAGGTTAAGGATGTGAGTATTGGAAAGAGAAATTTTAAAAAAAAATAGTGAGCAATTCGCAATTGGTCTCAAATATTGCGACAAAATGGTATTTAGTCGCAAAAATACTGCGACCAAGCATCATTTGGTCGCAACATTTTGCGAGAAACTCTTATTTCGCCATAAATTGTGTTGTAAAATGTTGGCGGGAATCTTCCTGCCATTTTTGTGACGAATTTGATTTTGTTGCAATTTTTTTGAGACGAAATTGGTCGCAAAATCGTCAACTAAGCTATCTACGACGAATTGCAAAATTTGCGACAAAAAGATTTCGTCACAATTTTTGGTCGCAATCCTGGCATTTTGATGTAGTGAACTGTGATTTGAATTCATTTAACAAAAAGAAATTATGATTAAAATTTTAATTGTTGGACTAAAAACAACGAAAATACTAAAGTTAAATCTATTAATCGAATTATAAAAGTTTAGAACTTAGGTGAATATTTATTTCCACTTGACATTGACGTTGACTTTTGTGTCACAATTAATTTTGGAAAATTTTGTTCCTCACGTGCTTCCGAATCTTTACATGCAAAATAATTGTATTCCTTATGTATATAAAAATTCATTTTCTTGTCTCCACAAGCCTGAATATCGTAGAAGGAAAAGGTATTCCTTGTCATTTTCACATATGGAACTTAAAAAGTATACTTCCCATGACCTAAAAGTATCATTTACTCAATATCTTGTAGTGGTCAAAACTCATCACCACCAAAATCCAACTTGGACATAGTGCTGGATTGGTCCTCGTGTGTTTGTTTATATATATACACACTACATGTTCATGATATATATCTACTCAAGTCATTTACTAACACTACAAAGCACTGTATTTGCTCACATAAATTACATATTTCTGAACACCATTTCAGGTATGATTCATTTGTTTCAATTTTTCACTAGTCGACAACAACTATGTTGTTCTCATGTTACCGAGAAACATTATTTCTCGATAAAATGCTCATGTTCCGCTAAATTTTCGCGTTCCTTTGGCGGAGAATTTCTTGCCAAATTAGCGACGAAGTTTCTTCACTACATTTGTTGCTATTAACAACAAGTTGTAAATACTTCGCTACTAGCAGCAAACTTACTCTTTTTTTTTTATATTTTCTTCGCTATTAATGCCTAATGTCGATTCCTCAATACCTATTTCTCGCTAGTCAGGTATTTACTTGTGGTGAAATATTCGAGAAATGTGAAGGTGAATTTGTTAGGAATTTATAATTACGTGTCATGTGGCCAAATTCACCGACCAACGGATCTTAACCTCCCAACCCAACCTTTCTAACTCACTAAGTTAAGTAAGGAAGCCATCAAACTCCGTTATTGCATGTTTGCTTTGTTATGCCTATGATGCTGAATCTTTCTCATAATTAGTATCTCCAAGAAAATCAGCAGCATTTACTATTTTGGTGCGTATTGTTGTTGGTAACTCTATGTGCCGTGTTTTATTGTATTCGTATAGCTGGCCTATATATATAGTTGATCAAAGAGATGTTTGTTTTGCATCACATTTTGTAATTGTAATAGTCTTATTTCCAAATAAAAACAATTGTGATTTTTTTCCCTCGGTTATGTGATGATGTGAATTGACTATAATAATAATAATAATAATAATAATAATAATAATAATAAATAACAAATTCACAAATGCTACTATCTACCCTGGATTGATATTATTGAAGATTGCAAACAATTTTTTTTCGTCAGGATTTGCAAATTAGGTGTTCAACTTTAATGTTCACTTGTTGGCTGGGGTATTCATTTTGAATTTCTCTTTCTATTTTGGTCGTATCTGCTTTAAGTTTGACAATCGATTAGGCTTGATTTCAAGAGAATATTAATATAAAATTAACGAAAAACAATTTCATTAAAGCCAATTACCCAATTAATTTTAGCTACCTAAAAGATGAAAGTCAATTCAATTTAGCGTACCCACTTGATATACATCCATTGAATATTCTATGCCTATAAATACTCTAAAATTATCTGTTTATATTTGGAGTTATTTATTATATTTTGGTAGTCAAGATATTCCAAAAATCTTTATTTGATTATTTCCCCATTTTGCGTGAGGGCATTCTAAAAACCGAATTTGTCAGTAGAAATCGCTATATACAAGCAAAAACTGTGAAATCTTTGTTGGCTTCCTGAAAGTAACCATTAATGCGTATATGTTAAAAGATTTATGTGCGTCATCAACCCTGAGATGCAGGATTCGACTTCTTATATGAACTCCAGTCTATTTTCAGTCTCATGTTAGTGTAACTGGCAAAAGCGCCCCTAGGGGCCATCATCAATCTATTAATAGTTGTTGCGTTGATTCCTGCCAATTTACATTCATGATTTAGCAGTTCCTTTTGTTTTCTTGGTTTACTTTCTGCAGCGAAGCAACAATGGTGAACGGTCCGAACGGGGGTGTTGGAGACGGGACTGGGCTGAAAAGGAGAAGCTGCATGTGCAGCAAAGATGATTTCTTGCCTGAAGAGTCGTTCCAAAGCTGGGGGAACTATCTCAATGCATTGTCCAACACTGGATCAAGGTTCAAAAACCGGCTTCTGATGCGCTCCACTGACAGTCTTGAGCTGAAACAATTGCGTGAGCGCAGCGAAAACCAGATGAAGAGAACTCTGAATTGGTGGGATATTATTTGGTTCGGTATAGGTTCTGTAATGGGTACAGGAATTTTTGTTCTTACTGGTGAAGCTGCCAGGAATGATGCTGGTCCTGCTGTTACAATCTCATACTTCATATCTGGTGTATCTGCACTTTTATCTGTCCTCTGCTAAAGCAAATTCGCTGTCGAATTACCGGTCCCAGGCTGGTCATTTTCCTATCTTAGAGTTGAGCTCGGTGATTTCATGGCTTTCATAGCTGCTGGGAACATTTTGTTCGAGTATGTAGTCAGTGCTGCAAGTGTAGCTCGGTCCTGGACTTCCTACTTTGCTACCTTGTGCAACCACCATCCTGACAGTTTCCGGATATATGCATCAGGGCTTGCTGAAAACTTCAACTGCTTGGAACCAATAGCTGTTGCTGTTTCCACCATCATCTGCATCAGTGCTTGCTGGAGCATAAAAGGGTCGTCGAGATTCAACACAATTGCCTCAATCATTCATATTTCGATCCTGGCATTCATCCTTGTCGCGGGGCTAACCAAGGCAGACCCTGCTAATTTTACACCCTTTACCCCATTTGGTGTCAAAGGAGTTCTGAAAGCTTCTGCAGTTCTCTTCTTTGCTTATGTTGGATTTGATGGAATTTCCACCCTGGGAGAGGAGATTAAAAACCCCAGCAGAGACATCCCGATCGGCCTAATCAGCTCCATGGTGATCATTGTAGTATCTTACTGTCTTGTTTCAGCAACATTGATCTTTATGCAGCCTTACACACTGATTGATGCCAATGCACCATTCACTGTTGCATTCCAAAGTAAAGGGATGAACTGGGCAAAGTACATTGTCGCCGATTCTTGCCTCCGTCAATGAGAAAACCAGGACACCAGTGAACGCAACCATTGTCATGACAGTTGCAAACTCCGTTGTTGCTCTGTTCACGAGCCTTGATGTCTTGGCAAACGTTCTGTCCATATCAACCCTGTTCATCTTCTCACTAGTAGCGCTGGCGCTGTTAGTGAGACGCTATTATGTAACCAACGAGACATCGATCGGCAACAGAAACAAGCTGATTCTGTTCTTGGCACTGATCACAGCATCCTCAATCGGTTCTGCAGCTTACTGGGCAGCTGGGAATAATGGCTGGATCGGTTATGCAGTGACAGTACCAATGTGGTTCTTGTCCACTTTAGGCCTTCAACTGAGTGTGAAACAAGCCAGGAAGCCGAAGATGTGGGGAGTGCCATTGATGCCATGGTTGCCATCTGCTAGCATTGCTATCAATGTGTTCATCATGGGATCAATTGATGCAGCATCATTCCTCAGATTTCTTGTCTGGACTGTTGCATTGCTTGTCTACTATCTTTTCATCGCGCTACATGCTTCGTATGATGCAGCCACAAAAACAGAAGCTGATTTACAGACTGTAGTTGAAGCAAGGACATTGTAAACTTTAGTTTCTAGATATGAAGTAAGGAATTCTTTTCTCTCATATTTATACATATCCCTTCCTCTGACCACATTTGCATAGATATGGCAACTATCTCACAAAAAACCCCAATATTTATCATTGATATAATAAAATAATATACAAAAGAATTCAAAATCCCTCCAACCTTTCAGCCACTACACAACATTGCTTAAACACACAAAACATGGCAATGACCTTAAAAAATATTATAAAATAGAGACGACAAAAGAAAAGAAAGAAAATGGAATAAACTAACCCGACAGATGTACATATCAAATTTCAAGATCCCTTTCCTAATTTTTACTGAATTCATGCCTCTATTTTCAGAAGAGAATTGAGAGATGTACTATTGAATCTTTGAGCAAGTCCTCGGATTACAAGGACAATTACATCCCGCAGATGCCGGGAATGTACCATCAAGTCTACTTCATTCTCGCTGTCCACTACAATTCTAAGTCGATGTTGATTGTTCCGGAAAGTTTCCACCTACAAAGGTTTTGATTATTAGCTTTTGTTATACAAGAAAAAGCAAAGGAAATGAAATTGCAGTAATTCTTTAATGATATGTTTCTGTGACCTTCCTACGCAAATCAAAATGCTGCAATCTAAAGTAAAAATTCACCAAATTCCAAGCAGCGAAAATGAGAAGCAATTTCTAGGCCCTTAGCATGCATAACTCACTGCTACTCTTTCTTTAGCTTTATTCATTCATTTGTTCAAGATAAGCTTAAAATATAGATCTAAACTCACTCATGCGGTATTTAACACAAGACAAGTCAGAATACATTTCCAATTTGACAGATTTCGTAGAATAGTTTAAATGTAACAAAACTTAGATGACAGAAACTTACATGAAAGGGAGGCACATAAGTTCCTCGAATTTCAGTAGTTGGAAAAGAAGTCTTAGACCCTGGCTTTACAACCTTAACTCTTTTCCGATTAACTTCTAAAATTCTTCTCTCAAGACTCCCCTCACCAGGAACCTGTTGCATTAATAATGACAAAAGCATTCCTTTTAGTTTCAAGATTATCATTATTATATTCTATCAGTTATTTGGAGAGAAAATGAATACCTTTTTTGTACTGCGATCCTTGTCACATAGTACCTGTTGTAACAAAAGGAGTGTTTCATGAGTTTTCGAGAACAAGAAAAACATTAGATGTGTGTGTATTAAATGTATTACATGCACATTGCACAGGGCATACATGCAAGCATTCAAGAGTCAGGATAAAACTAAGATAACTGCTGAACAGCTAATTTAAAAAAATATATATTTAAGTGACAATAAAATTTGCAAATGTTCAAACCTCAAACTTCACAGCTCCAAGTTCCAGCTTCTGTTTCACTTCTTTAAGAACATCAGGCTCTGCAAGGAAATCATTCCATTTCCAGGTGAATTATTAATTCATCCAGGAATTTATTTGCCTTCCACAAATGTGAAAGACAATAAAAAAGATTAAAAAACAAAAAAAAAGGATTCGACACATTGCCTTGGGACCCGGATTCTTTTCAGTTAATGAAAAAACTTAATTATGTGAAGACACAACCAAAAATAGAACTGGTGTGCATAGAAGACCAAGAGAGAAGGAAAAGCAAGTAACAAATAGAAAACTCAAAAAATATAGAATTAGATAATAAACGAAAACCTTCATGTTCAAAAAAGTTGGCCTAGTAGCCTATTTATTCGCTAACTCCTCGAATAGAGGTCAAGCAAATGTATTTCCTTGTTTCAATCTTATCCTTTCGAATTTTTTTATCTTTGTTGCACATAAAAAATCTTGAATAACTGAGAAATATGCATTGATATTGGTACTAGATTTTTTGAAAACCATTGTCATATCTGAGGAAATTTACCAATGTCACAAAATAATGGAAATCCTACTACTCATGCAAAACATCACAAACATTATCTAAGCAGTTTAAAGATGAAAATAAAAACAATAAGAACATAGCTAGTCAAATCTGTTTGCAAGAGAGAGAATCATGGCCCACCAACGGCAATGGACTCTGTTGATGCAGAAACATGTTGCCCCTCTACACCATCCTCCCTCACAGGAGTATAAACTGCTACCAATCTATAGCCCACATCATCAACATTAGCTTCATACATCCTTCCTATCTCTCCTGTATATCAATCAAAATATGAAATCAAATGGTTGAAAAGACACATTGCCAAAAGAAATGGTTGAAAGGACAAGACCACACTTTATTACTTTATTTGACTGTATTGGTCATTAAGCAATCAAAAAATGGTGCTGTTATATACCTGGTATGGAGATCAGATCAGGACTACCAATCATGGACCTAAGCCATTGAATTCTGCTTTTGCCTTCCTTCCCTCCAGTATATATGCCTTGAACAGCATATAAGTTAGTGTGAAAACCCCGTCCCTCAATTTCCAGCTTATCTATCTTAGGAATCCCTAAGGTGGAAAAAGAATGTACATGTATTAAAAAAATGAATATAGGTACCATCAATTTGTAATACCATAAACACTAACAGTATGAACTGTTTTCCAGTCCAAAAAAAAAAAAGAACTGTATGAACTGTTCGGGCATTCAAATAATATAGCAGCAGCAGTAAATCAACTATGGTCTTGCCCCCAATATGATTTTACATATCATAATCATACTAGCAAAATAAAGCACTAAAAAATCAAAAGACCTGGCAATACAGCAGAAGTTTCAGCATATGCTGGCTCGCTTGATCTTCCAAAGACATCATTCACAATGCATTCACATCTCAAGCATCGACCAATGTCTTCTAGCCGCACCTTGTAAGAGCAAGAACACTGTGAAGGAAAAGGCTCGTAGGAGTTTCCAGTTACTGATGAACAGAACCTGCAAAATCATTATTTCAGCTATGTGGCCGAAAACAAAGAAAAATAAGATAGCTGCAGAACCAGCATTGTTAAAAAGCAATTTCTGGTTTCATTATGAATTTTCAATGTTAATGCAAAAACCTGCCATCCAATTTATCTGCATATGTTTTGAGGAAGTATATACATAACAGAATAGAAGTGCAGTTGCAGAAAATCCAAGAAGAAATCAATGGAGAATCTATGCAATGTTCTTTTTGTAACTTCAAAATATTGCAATAATCAATAATTTACTAAAAGTAGTACCGATCATAAAGTACTTGATTTAAGGTTTTGATGTGTTGCTTCCAAAAACTTTTCAGAAACAGTGAAAGAGTAATGATTGTTAGAGCATCAACTAAAAGTGTGCCAGCAGAAAAGTGTAGCATTTTACCATTGGTATCTAACATCCTTCTTATAGTTGCTCCAAACACGATGTTGATTTTCCATCTCAGGGATCACTTCAACAGCAGTTAGTACATCACCTTCTATTGCCTTTCCAGTGAGAGCAAGCATTTCTACTTTTGGGAGCTCTGAACAATTAAGCCACATCCAGTATAAAATTACTAACTGTCCAAAGCTATCATATAAAGGAGAAATCATCTGTATTCAGCTTGGCAAATGAAGTAGACAAAACTTGTATTATAACTAAATTCTCCTTGAATTCCCATCTTATTTTTTTTGTTGTTCTGATTATCACGAGGGCTGTTGGGAAATTTGTGGGATAACAATTATCACACCAGAAAGGAAAACCTAAAAATTTAAGGTTCATATGAACAAATGATTCTAGATTGGCTTCATGTAAAATGTAAATATATGCAAGTGCAAATCCTGAATCAAGAATGTTCCTCCAAAAGATATTACGTACCTGGGAGGATTATTCCAGTTGGCTCAGACAATTTAAGTTCTCCTACCATTGAATCTGAACGAACTGGTGTGTATCTGTAAATATCACTTCAGTATGTTAATCTGAAAAAGCATGGCAGCTCAAGCTTTACACCAAATGTAATGAACCTTCAATAAAATTTATGAACTTTTCATCATCATCTATCCAGCAAGATATTAGAAAGAATAAGAATAGTTACCGAACGATAAACAACAATTGTAATCCACTTCCGTCACTTCATAATTTCTAGAGTTGGCACCATCTATAAGAATAATACCCTCATTGGTTTCTCTGTACCAGCTAAAGAGGCTTGATCCCTCATAACCGCCAAAATATTTTCCTTCTCCAGTATAAACACCCGGAGAAGACTCCTTAACACAAACATCAGAAACTACTGGAAGAGCTGCCATAAAAGTCTTGCTTCAGTGCATCACGAAAATAATTATATATATATAATTTGACAATTGAACGCTTTACTGCACATCATGTAGTTTACTAAATCACAATTAAAGGGCACAATGATACAATATATTGAACACAACTTAAGCTCAAAACAGAAAAGAACTGAAGGTCTAGTGAGTTCAATGATAAAATTCTCAACAGAAGTCATCTCAAAGACAATCTTCATTTCGTTACTAGTGAAGAGAGAACCAAGGAGAAGATTAACAAAAGCTCTACCAGGGTTGACTGGAGAGGTTGAAATTGCAACTAATGGCTTTCCACATTTGCCATCGGCACGGATGGGAATCCATTTTAAGGCTAAATAAGAACCCACGTCATCAAGTGATGGAGTATATGTCCTGCCAAGGAGCAATGAGTTGAGTAACAAAATGGAAGCAAATCTCAGAACCCAATGTTTTGTGGTGGCACTTACAATGCTTTACTGCAGATAACAACATCACCAGCATTTGGTAAATCCATTAATGCAGATTCATCAAGCTTATTTTTCACTCTGCACCAAGTATACTCTCTAATCCCTTGTTGCCCACCAAAGTATGTCTTTTGTGGGACAACCTCCTCATCCTCACAGCAATTTGGAATCACAAGCTCTAATCCCACTGGATCCGCTGTTAATGATTATAAACACAGAATAACAACAAATTATACACAATGACAAAGCAATAACTTAACCAAGAAAATAATTCACAATGTTCATAAAGCTGATGCTTAAAAACAACTCCAACCAACTAAAAAACCTTATCCCTAATGTATCCTTCTAATGCTTTCCCCCAGAGGCACTTCTGTCATCACTAAAGTGAAACTGGAACACAACCCTTCCCAAGAATCATGAACGTGCCAGCATGCCTTCTCACAAGAAAATTATTTACTCTTGCAATGGAAATGCAACTCACCAGGTGCAATCACTTTAGATATTATGCTTCTAGAACTTCCTTTGACACCATCTTTGCGCACTGGCGTATAAACCAGCTCAATGCACTTTCCCACATCTTCTATTGTCAAATCCAGAAACTCTGCATGCACGACATCCATATTGAATGGTAGTATAAACAGGACTGCAACAAATGGATGAAGACGATACCTTATGTAATTCAATAGAACATACCATCAACACATAGTTTCTCCCTAACACCGTTACTTCTCATCCTAAACCATTCATGTAGACAATTCCCTCTCTCTCTGAATCAGAAAGGGCATCAGTTTCAGGATATAATCACAACAAAATGAATAGAAGATTCAGTATTTTGATTATGGTAGTTGCACAAATACTTACCCTCCACAATAAGAAGCGACAAAGCTCAAACGTTGCCGTTCCATCATTGATCCAAGAAACTCTAAAGACTGACAAGTTGGAGGGCCTGAAATGTGATAGGATATTCAAGCAACATCAGCGTAGCAATTTCCCAATAAATATACATATAAAAGAATCGGTGACTAAACTAGCGCACACTCGCTCCAAGATATCACTATTAGAGATGCGTGGAGGAAGAGGGCCAGCTTAATCTGGAAAGCTATCAATTTCTAGGAAAAGATAAAAGATCAAAGGGTCTCAAGGAACCAACATCTTACCAGCTATGATAGGTCCAATTTGTTCTGAAAGAACAATGGGGCCATGTGCCCAATCACTTCTGACTGGTTCACATGAAACGGATATGAAGAATCCAATATCATCAACAGAAAGAGTGTATGAGGCACTAGTGGCACCAGGAATTTCACTTTGACTTCCATCTGAACTTGTCTGCATAATGGCATTGTGTCAATCTAAAGTTATGTTGACCAACTTAAGCAGGCAAGATAAAGTCTGTTAGAAGACAGTTTGAAAGTCTGTTATATACACTTCAAAAAGTATTTTTAAGGAATACCACATGAAAATCATTTGATTAGGATCTTGCATGATTACATAAAAAAAAAATTCTATTATTGGTGACTTTAGTACCCGAAACCACCAAAAAATTGAGTCCCCCTCTTCACCTCCCCAATATTTCTTGTCCACATATAATGCAGTTCCTTCGATGGCACTTCCAACTATTTGTAGAGAAACCAATTTGGGGCTTCCTAATCATCAAAAGAAACTTCCCATAAGAAATTATTTGCAAGAAGAAAATCTGGAATGCATATAGTAGCACTGGAGATGGCAAATGTGCTGACAACTCAAGTCTTTTCTAAACATCAGATAATGGAACAGCCAGTAAGACAATAAGCAATTTGAATCAGTCAAATGACATAAAAACACAGGAAATTAGTCTACAAACACAAGGTGAGGAACAACAAACTACAATGTGATTATTACATGTTAAATACATGTAAAACATGCTATTTCTTCATAACATGCAAAATTATTATCAACTTGCACGAACTTTAGAATTTTTGGAAGGTAGACAAAGTCAGAATCAAGACAACATTGTTATTGAACGTTCATTACAGCAAATATCTGTACTCTATAGCATACAACAGAGAATAATTGCATTTTTCAGTTAACCAGTCAATTTTTTCCATAATTTTAAACATAATTTATAGAGTACATCTATCCCTCCAAAAAAAAGAGAAGCATTCCAGAACCTGAGATAAGTAAATTACCAGGTCGAACACGTTCTTGCCCCATGCAAGTTCTTGGCTCACCTATGATTCCATCATCACGCACAGGAACACATTCGAAGGACACAAATTTACCAATTGCATCTCTGGTAACTCGATACTGAAGAACTCCAGCACCCTCCGGTATCAGGG
>CAODLS010334324.1:0-13821 GCA_948243855.1 Flueggea neowawraea
TAGCTGATTATTACGTATCTTCAGATTTAGAACTGCGCATAGGAGGATAAGATTTGAATAAAGTATTGAAGCTAAATAAAACATTGCTTAAGAGGGGCGGTGAAGCAACAATCGACTTCTCCTATTTTTTGTTTCTTTCTACATATATATAAATTTACTACAGCCTAACCATTGGAACTCTTCTAACAAACCCTTGTCTGAAAACTCTAAACACTTGAAAGCCAAACCTAGGACGAAATTCCTTCCACAGCTGGTCGTCTTTTCTTAATCATCAAAGAGCATAACCAAAGGTAATTTCTGAACTTGACAAGGCTTTACTTCGTTCCTATTTTTGAAATTGACCGAGATGGAATTTCTAAAAACCGAAAGAAAAAATGTTTTAAATTTGTGTGTCTTATATATGTCTGTAAAATAGTTTGAGCCAATTTTGTATCGTTTCTAATTTATGTTCAAAATAATCTAGATTGCCCTGATTAACATTTCAGTAAGATCAGTCTGTTTGTTCCATATTTTTTAAACTGTTAGAGACATAATTTTAGAAATATCAAAGAATAAAATTTGTATCTTTGTGCGTCTTATATATTTTTTTTAAAACAATTTAATCAATTTTTGTGTCGTTTGATAACTATTGTTGAAATAGTGCTATCTGCCCTGTTTACAATTTCAGTAAGGACAATATTCTTGTATGCTGATTTTGGAAACTTTAGAGACTTAATTTTGAAAAGCATAAATCATTAAAGTTGTATATATTGATGTCTTGAAACTATATGTAAAATGAAATGGATGAATTCTATGTATCAAGAGAGGTAAGTTTAAATATCTAAGACTGGTCATGTTTATTGTTTCACTTGATAATGTAGGATTCTGGAGTTAGATGTAAAAATTTCTGCAGTCTCTGTGCTTTGAAGTAATTTATTATATTATTCATAAATATTAATATCTCAGTCTAGTTTCTAAATCAACAAATGTTTCTTGATTTGGAGTTGAATAGAGTAAATAGTGATTAAAATACTGAGCAAAGGTTTGTCTGCCTAATTCCAGCCCATGGTGTAAATTTCTAAGTTTATTGCACATTTTGTAGATATCATTGGACAACTTGATTTGTACCCTTGGAAATCTATGTGTTTAGTTTCTGAATCAGTTTACAGAGCTCAATTTGGTGCTGAAATAATGAATTATGGTTAATATATTATGTGATGCCAAATCTGTTCTGAGGTAGAAACCGAAAAACAATTGATTTGAATTCAAGAATTCACTACAAACTCTATAAGTTGAATTAGGAAGCTATAGATGTTTACTTTCATGGGAAATTATATCAAGTTCTTTGAAAACCTATAGGTCTAGATATGTTGAAAAGATGAAGGTTTGTCTTAACTGGATACCATGAAACATTAAGTATAAGGACTGTTTTGATAACTTTCTGCCTCAATGACTGATTGGTACATTTTGAAAGCTTAGGGATTGATCTGTAATTTTCCATAACATAGGGACTAAAGTGTAATTTGTTAAAAGTTTGAGGACCAAACTGTAATTTTATATCAAATATTATATTTTCATTTGAAATGGATTTCCGGGCATTGTGTGAGAGTCCAAGCCTGCATCTGCATATCATACATCTGTATTCCTACAATACCTAAGCTTGGTCAACCGAGGAATGGCAGGTCTCCTAAAAAACCAAGCAGAACTGAATTATTTGGCTCGGCGTCCAAGTAAGTGGAATGACAGTTTCAGACACATAGGCTGTGTCTTCTAAATCTCTATCATTTTTGTTGTGTCTGGATCTTTGTATGTAATCAGGAATAATTAAAAGATCGAAAATCCTAAAAATTTGACTTACGTGAAAATCTGCTTTGAAAATTATTATTTCTATAATAAATATTTTATCTGGGAATTTGATACAATTTCTATAAATAATTTGTTTGCTCAGCATGTTACCCATTTGGATATTTTAAATAAATATATTCTTGGAGTAAATAGTTTGCTCTGTAGATTTGTTGGCTTAAAGTAATTTGATAACGAAATCTAAAAATTTGTATATGGAACGTTATGGTTAAAACCAATTCTTTGAATAATATGTTATACGCAACATATAATATAATATACTCTGCAATAGTTTCTAAAATTTATTGTCTGCCTTATATGATGTCTGTTATTTATTTGGCTATTAAATATTGGAATAATAAGATTCTCTCCTTGATTTCTATAATCGGAGCATTACATGTTATGCCAGTGGTACACCCACTATTATCTATCTAATTTTGCGTTTATGATCTCTGCAAATATTTATTGTTTATTTATTCTGACTCAGGACACCTTTGTTATGGGAGTAAATTTAACCTTTGGTATACCAATGTGAATACTCAGTTACCAGAGTAGATGGTAACAATGTGTAGCTTAACGCATGAACATTTTTATTCTAGTGGCGGAGTCCACGTATGATACTAATTCTGATTTTTGGTCCTTGTCAGATTGTTTTGGTGTGATATGTTTTGTTTGGAAATTATAAATTTGGTGAGTCTGAATTATTGCTCATTTTCTCGTAGTATAGTGTTCAGTAGTCTGACGGGGTATATCTTGCTGAAGCACATGGATTGCAATGCTCGCAGATGTACTTATATCATTTTATGTCTGTTATAGCTTTGAGACCCTTAGAGTGGACGAAGTACTATTTTGAACCCCTAAGGCTGTCAATTGTTAGTCCTTTTGAGTTGGGTACTATTTAGGCTCCTAAGGCTGCTAGTCATATTTGATTTGATCAATAATTACCAGATCTGTTAGTTGTGTAACTGGATGATAAGATAGAAAATATAAAATTCTGATCACTTTGTATAAAATGATTATGTTTGTATGCCTGGGATAAGTGTAATCTGTTGTCTGATATAATAGTAGCCTGCATGATATACATATGGTTTTGCGTGAAGGTATTTTATAAAAAAGAAGAATGTTTGTTCTTGTGAGGTATATTAATGATATGTTTGAATGTATGTTATTTACTGAGGGTGTAAGCGTTTTCAAAAATATTTTTGAAAGTGTATGGGTATGTATATACGAGTGTATATTACTAGTATAAGTATTTTGTTAGTGCTCCACACTGGGTTACTTGTGAGTGTTTGGTTCTGTATATTTATTTGGTATTTAAACATGATTTCTTATTTACAAATATTATTGTCATAAAAATTAATGTTTTAAAGAAATTTGGATTTCTACTTTATTATATGATATAAATGCTTTTGGAATTATTTGCAACAAATTAGTTATAAGTTATGTTCTCCGAGGCTTGTGCGACATGGGCTGAGCTTTCTTAAACAGTTCGCCTCGTACACGGGTCATGGTCGAGAAATGGATCGTGACATGATCCATCATCAAACAACATTCAAACCCAAATAAACAACCCATAAGTGTTCTTGCAAGAAATGAAAGGTAGAAAAGAGAAGAGAGAGTGATCTTACCTCAAGGAATTGAAAGGAAACAAGAAGAAGGAAATATAGATGAAGAAAATTGGATTTTGGAGGTGGAGGAATGAGTGCAAGGGGAAAATGATGAGCAAGGTCCGGTGAGGGGAATTATAGACCCTCTCACCAAAACGCAACGTTTAATTTAATAATTAGGTCGTTACATGCATAAAAAGGGAATTAGATGTGTAAATGGCCTCTTACGTTTGTAATTGTGCGGTTTACATACATAATGAGGCACCCTTGTTTATAAATTTTTTTATCCATTTATAACAGAATTTTACCTGCATAATTCCAACCTTACATGTGTCAAAATGTCTCTCTAGCTTACGTGCATAAAAAGTGTCTCTCTAGCTTACATACGTAATTATTTGTTTAAGTACTTAACTTAAGACCACCGTTTGCGCTGAACATTATCTTGGAACTTGAAGATCTAATCAAAACCGTATGGGACATTACAATTACGTCGATCTATCCCTAGTGCAAGCAGCTAAGACTCATAGTCCAAAGGATTGATTTAGATATCCTAGATTTGTGTTGTTTGTTTCACATATATACTATATGTAGTATATCATAATGGTTTTCAAAAGAGAAATGGATTGCATTGCTTTATAAGTTTTTTTAAATTTGTGATCCTCCACCACGTTACTATGTAATGAACCCAAGAGGCAAATGAGACTAACAAGTTGAATCTAATTGGGGGATTCATCCCGCGCACAAAACATTAATGAAAATCTTAGAATGTTTATATTGTTTGGGTTTGCGAACCTTACTATCATGATTATAGGATGGTCATTAATGACCGCTAAGTGGTTTAACCTCAACTATTAGAGAAAGTGGTAGCTCGTATGGTATGTAGCCTCGTACACACAATATGTAGGATAGGCTAAAAATAGCCATTAATGGGATAACCTTTAAGTCATTAGGCTAAAGGATATAAAGTGAAATCCAAAACAAATTTTGAGAAAGTAAAATGTTAAGTGATATATCATAATTGTTTTTCAAATGTATAATTAATATTTATTAGTTGTGCAACTATTTTGACTTACCAAAAAGTTTTTGAGTCCTTTCGTGTATCTAACCGCATTGAGTTTTAGTCGCTCTTTCTTTTGTGGCTTATAGGTGCTGAGGATTTCTATCGAGTTGTTACTAGATATCTTTGAGCATATTTGTCCTTTTGTTGGTATAAATGTCCTTTGACTCTAGCACCACTTACAATTAGTATGTAGTAAGTAAATGCTCCATTATTGAAATTGTGGGGATTTTGACTACAATTTGTATTTTGATTTGTTTATTTTGCATATATACTATACCTTAATGTTGCATCAAGGATGATCAACATTAAGATCCTTCTAAGTTTTGTTGATGAGCAAATTCAAAAATAGTCATTCTAGTTGTGTTACACACATAAAGATGGACAATTTTTGAAGCAGAAACTATTGGAATGAATTGAAGAACAATTTACATACGTAAGCGTAATTGTTACGTACATGAGGATGGTCTTACGTATATAAGTATTGGAATGAAGATGGATAGTAGCTACTGGAATTAGAAAGTGCTAAAATTGTGTACACAAGGAATGAATAATGTACACAACTTGGGAATGAAACATGAGTTACGTATGTAAGAACAAGTGTTACGTACGTAATCAGGAAAACAGGGCACCGTTATGTACGTAAGGAATTGGTTATGTACGCAAGTTTGATGTGACAGGTGCAATCATTATGATTTGTTTGAACCACAATGGCTAGAATTTGTCTCACAATGGCTCCAAACCTTAAGAAAAATATAAATACATTCTTAGGAGGCTGGAGAAGCAAGGGAGAACATTCCTACATTTATTTCATTCACTTACCAAGCATCAAAGTTCTCATTTTCTGCCCTTCGAGGGGTAGCCAAGTGGTGAGAGTATGTTGTCCTCAGCGTGAGGTTATGGGTTCGAATCCATTCGGGCTCACTCTCACAATGTTAAGTTGATTAGGCCTCTACCACTCGTCCTCGATGAGGTGCTACGGTGACTACACTAGTGCACGGGCCCAAGTCCACTGTCAGTGTCAGCTATGACTCTCGAGAATATTCTGTAGCGGGAGGTTTATTCGTGTGTATGGTCATGCCTAGAAGAGGTACGCTACCTACTGGTCACTCTTGACTCCCCTTTTTCATGTCAAAAAAATTATCATTTTCTCTCTCTTATTGATACAAGTGTATTTGTTCTTCAATTACTACATTCATAGCTTATATCACCAGCTTTATTATTATTATTTTGTTAGTGAATTGTAAACACTTTGGGTGTGGAAAGGTTTGTTGTTAGCCTTAAAAAACAACATTCTAAGGGCTCTAGAGGCATAAGACTAGAGTGAAATCAATCTTGTGCTAGACTTTAGAGGTGTAAGCCGAGAATTAATCTTGTTGTATTTGCAAGTCCCAATAAGCAATGGAATGGCAATCCAAGAGGGGGGTGAATTGAATTTCTAGCAAGTTAAAGACTTTGTTGAAAATCTTTTGCAAACTAAAACAAATAACAAAGTTTTCTTTCAAACTTAAATCAAAGAGTAAATGTGGAAGCAACTAAAGATCCAATCCACACACAACAATGTAAATCAAATGGAATGCAAAGTAAGTAAATAAGAAAGAGTAAGGGAAGAGATGACAAATCCAATTTATAGTGGTTCGGTCACCTTTGACCTACGTCCAGTCCTCTAGATCCACTAGAGAATTTCAATCCACTATCTCCTCACCTTTGGGTGGAGGAAATATAGTTTACAATACTTATTTTTGTGGGCTCAACAAGCAAATTGTTACACATTGTTTTTGCGGGCTTAACTAGAAAACGGTTACCTACTGGTTTCTAAGGCTCACTAGTAACCACTCTTGCTTTTCTAAGGCACAACAAGAAAATCTATCTACCCCAAGAAAATAACATTGCTTGATACAAATCAACCTAAGAGAATAACAGATTTAATCTCACACAAACCGAACAGTATGATAGCAAATAAATAGCTCAAATGGTTTAGAAAGGTATGAAAGAGAGAAACAATGATAGCAAAGTATAACAAATGACTCTCTTATCTTCTTTCTGCTGTGGGACATCTATTTATAGCCACTCTTACAAATATAGCTGTTGGAAGCCTCGAAGTAGCCATTGTGAAAGAAAAGTATTCTATTTTAAGTGACATCATTCTCTCTAACATGCGTTATGTACCTTTAACGTGCGATCTTCATATGCTCGTCAAGGATCAGAGTGAGTTGATACCCATTAGCGTGCCTTGATGAAATTACAGTACCTTCTGCTTAATAAAACCACTTTGATCAACGCGCTTAGTCAATAGTCAGCGTGGGTTGGTCAAATCTTCAGCATTCTTCAACGTGCCTTAATGGTCATTTGCACACTTTAACGATCTCAAAGATCACTCCTTTAATTCTAACACATCTCGTACAAAAGGGATATTCAAATTTGAATTCTCGAGGAGCGTATAACATATTTGGCAGGTTTTGAGATACTCCGTGTTCTCTATGATTAATGTACGTTGTGTTGTAGACATTAAAAATGTCACCTTTACTCATCGACGAGCGTTATTCACTTCAATAACTTTCCTCCAATGTTAATCCTTTGTTGCAGCTAAGACATCTCATAGTATATCTTTGATAATGAGCCTTAATCATTGTTAGCACGCCTTAATAAATTAGAGTCTTTACACCAGTAGACAACATTTCTCATTAACGTGTTCTGACGAATTTCGTAGAATAACCCATAGAGCAAATCCGCGTGTTTTTCCTCATTAGCGAGCGCAATTGCCATTTGACATAAGTTCCAGAACTGCAGGGAAACTATATAAAGTGAGCTGATTCTTCTTTAGCAGGTGTTTATAGCCACTATGGTGCGCTAGTGAAGCATTAACGAGCGTTGATGGAATTTTTCCTTAAGAGCGATGTGAGATGAACTCTGATCAAACTTGAGTTAGGGTTCATTAACGTGCTTTTGTTAACCTTTCAGTTGTTTTGGAAATCGTCAAAACTTAGGTGGATTTTTCATGTTGTCCATAAAATGGCTCAACAATCTCCCATTTTTTTATGATGAAAAAATCACTTAAGAGTTTGCACTCCCCCCCCTTCAGTTTATGTACCTGTTCTTAAACTCAATAACAAAATGAAATTGAAAAATTGATCAAGGATGAAAGCCTTGTCACATGGTTAAGTTCATAATACCAAACTCTAATATTACTCCCCTTTTTTGTCATTAATCAAAAAGTTAAGCAATAAACAACAAAACATGGATTTTTCATAGAATGGATCTAGGCAGTACATTAAGGGAAGTTAAAAAAAAAAAGATAAATACACATCATTCATATCAAATCAAAATATAGAAGAGAGTTTCTACAACCAAAATGATGATGTGAATGCAAAATGAAATGTTATGCAACATATGGATCGATGCAACAAGAATCAATCTTTGGATGAGGATGGTGAATGAACTTCGGTTGCTTCGGTGGATGGTTCATTGAGATTCAAATTTTTGGGATCCACTTCAGGAGCTATTGGACTCTCGTCAGGCTCTTAGGGTATTTCAATTACTTATCCAGTTTCTGGTACAATGATCTGTATAATCTCAGAGGTGTTCTTTGAAATTTCTTCCATGTTCACTAGTTGTTCAGCTTCTGCAGTTTGTCCCTTTTTTCGGATGTTGTGCTTCTTCAAGCATTGATTGAGCCAAATGTCCAATTTTCTCAACCATCATAGATTGAATTTCAGAGAACTCTCGTTCTTCCACATGTACTTTAGAGATGGTCTTTTCAAAATCCTACGGTTCTTGTGCTTATGCCTCAACTTCTTCTTCTTCCATCATCAATGCTACAACTTGGCGACTTATTTCCAACACTTCCTCATTCAATCTAGATGCAGTTTGGACAAGTGAATTTTCTTCTTGTTGAGGAATGCTAGAACTTGATGGAGTATCCTTTTGAGGCATAGAGAACATAGGAATTTCCACCTCTTCAAAGCTTTTCCTAGTTCTCATGCTCTCCATACTCTTAAACATCATCTTTTGAAGTTCCTCAATTCAAAACAACTTCAAATCAGTTTCACACTTGAACTCCAAAATCTCTCTTTGAGTTACAAGCTTTTCTCCTTTTCTTCCTTCTATTTCTTTATTATTTTTGGCAAGAATTGACTTTAGATCACCACCAACTCTATGAAAGATTTGCTCCTCACGCTTTGTTCTGTGTTTCTCATCCTTCTTGTCTACAAGTACATCTTTATCTCATATGTAAGGACGATAAACAAATCCTCTATCAATAATATTGAACAGCTTCATACTTCTAAGATTTTCCTTGCGGATTTTGTGTCCTTCAACCACTTGTTCCTCCTTAAAACCAATAAAATCCACCTTAAAATTCTCAAAGATATTGCTCAATTGACTCAGATAAGGAATACTTTCCTATCGCTGCTTTGTCAAGTTGTCAAATCTGGGTTTATTGAAGCTTCTGACTTTCTCCATCATCACATTTAGCACTAATAAGGCAAAATCCACTTTTCTTCCCTTCACCAACAAATAGATTGTGATGTCATCTTGGAAAGTCAAGGTGTTTTGAGTGTGACATCTCGGGTTTATCATCTTTGCTAGTGCAAGATGCACCAGTCTCCAAATGCACTCCTAGATCATTTTGATCTAATAACTCCGAAACCACTTCAACCACACCACATTGCTTCGACAAGATATTTCTAATTTCATCTTTATTAACAAGCACTTGATTACTATCCTCATCGATCAATTCCTTCATTTGCTCTTTTCCTTTATTTGGCACATAACCATTCATTGGAAACTTAAAGAGATTGTGTAGAAATTTATCCGTGAATTTTATTTCCTTGCCATTAACTACATTTTTAATTCCCATATCATACTCTATGCTAGGCTCATCATCATCATCATCATCCTCAAAGATATTAGCATTATCATAAAATTCACGTACCAAATCAGGGTAATAGTTCCTTTCCTCAGCACTAAACTGTTTTATCCCATACTTCTCAAAATCTTTGATTAAATCTAAACCTCATTCTCTTAAACTTCTAAAATCAAACACCCTAGCATCAAAAATTTGGCGAACTCAAGGGTTTTATATCTCCTTTTAGCAGCAGCATCAAAAAATCTAGAAGACTGAGATTCTTCAACCCTACCACTAGTTCTAGCCTTTTTAGAAGAAGTTTAACTTTGCTTACCTATAGCTTCTGATTTTTGTCCCCTTTGAGATCGAGACCATTTAAATCCTTTTGGGGATTCACCCTTCTCGGTGGTAGGAACATCATGATCCTTCTTTTTCGTTTCTCTGTTGGTTTCTTCATCTTTGAAATGTGTGTTAAGAGGTGAAGAGGAACAATGAGAGAGCTGGGTAACGGGCATTAGGGCTTTGAGAGAGTTGAGAGAGTTGAGGTGTATGACAGAGATAGAGTGTTTGAGAGATTTTGAATGTTTTAGAGCTTAGGTTGATGAGAAATGGATTTGAAATGACTGAGATAATGTTTTTATATATTGGGTAAATAGTAAAAATTGAGGCGGTTCAATTTGTTGGTAAAGTGAAAATTTAGGCAGGATTTCAAATATTAGTGAGTTGTAGGTGATAACGTGCATAAAGGATGCACAGAGCGCATTAACGATGATAGTCTATGAAGGCTTACCAACGTTAAGCATCATTAGTTGTCGTTGTTAAAGGTCGGTTTAAAGAAATAAAACAAGTAGTAGGCATGGTAGGTACCTCTACGTGCGTTAGTACCTTAACAACATGCTCAGATATATTTTGTGGCATCTACAACCTCTATTCCTCAAATGCGTGCCTTAATGCCAAAAACTCTCTTTTGACAATACACCTTAATCCCTTTCAACGTCAATTGAGAAATCACCAAGTACGTGCATTAGATATCCCTTAACGCCCCTTAATGTTTTTCACCCTTATCGTCAATTTTCACCATAAAAAATTTATGGGCGCTAATGACCATCAACACGCCTTGTTCAAGACCACTGTAACCCTAGTCACTACATCAACTCAATTACGTGCGAACCACACGATCTATGTGCGTAACACAATACTCTGAAGCAATTCCAATGGACTTCATACTAAACACATCACCTTAATTCCACCAATAACGCACTCTAATGCCAGAAAAATATTGACCAGTCTGAACTATATCTTTGCTATAATGTTTCACTTGTTATTTTATTTATTTATTTTGTTTTCAAAACATAACCTTACTCTTTATTTTTATTTAATTATTTTTGCTGTAAATATATAAATTTTACTAATTTTTGTGGATTCGACTTTACTCACTATTATATACAAAACTTTTATTTTTAGTAGGAATTAATTTGTTGGATTTGACACATGTCAATGTATGATTGGCTTATTTGACTATCTTAAAACCTTTATATAGGCACAAAAATATTCCCTAACAAATTCTTATCATCAAGAAATATAAACATATACCATTTAATCGCGTATAGCATATACAATTAAATTAATAATTGTGTCAAATATAGTTGGGCCATCGTATGTATCAGGCAAAGTCTAGTCTTCCATTCTTGCAATTTACAAATTTGTTCAAAAGTTATTTTAATTTTAATTCTCCTTTTTTTTCTCTACAATTAAATGCTTTAAGGAGATCTTATAATTGTCAATGAACATTTCAAGAATGGAAGAATCGGGTTCGCCCATGACGATATTGGGTGGAACCGAGTCCGTTTGTTGTCGGGTCAACTAATGGGTCCAACTAATTATTGGTAATTAGTTGTGGGCTTCCTGAATGGGTTACAAAGGCCCAACTAGGGTCCACTTATCTAAAAATAAGTAGGAAACTCTAATACAGATAACTTACCTAATCGGTAGTGGGGTAAGACAGACAGAGAAAAGAAATACGCTCTTTTCGTCTCCAACAATAGGTCACCTCTCTCTTCTCCACAGAAGAAGAAAAATGTTCTTCCCTGCTCACCAGAAATCTTGCACCAATCTTGAAATGGCATCTAGATTGCGCAACAATCTAGTATTCTTGATGGTAACAACCCGATTGTGGTTTACTCGCGAGATCAACGATGAATCGATCACTTTCCGCTGTTGTCCGCATATGTCCTTGATGTTCTTCTGCTGCCAAAGAGTCAAGGAGTAGAACCGGAATTCGTTGTTATTTATATGTCGATACACATATTACTTCATTGGTATCAGAGCCTCAAGTACGATTTTGATTATTTGTTTTGAAATTACTATTGGTCATGGTCTGTAATGCATACTGTATTTTTTGCGTAATTTATTTCTGCCTGGAACGCGAAATTTGCTTCGAGTTTGTCTGGGGCCAAATTTCAAAGTCTGAATTTTGAAAAACAGACACCACCTTTGAGATCAACGACCCGTAAAACGTATTTTGACAAAGTTTTGTGGCCAAAAACCACCGGAAGGCCTCAAATCGATGAAAAATGGATCTAGTTACACTGACTGAGGCGGATGCAGATGAATTTTTTCATCTGATGAAGAAGGGCTACGTGGCACTCTCTCATTCATTGGATGAAATCAAAAGACCTAATCAGATGGCGACACATGTCAGTGGCTGAAGCTTAGTCAACGCTGACAAAGTGACATGTGGACCACTAAGACTCATCCACGTGTCAGACACGTGTAAATTGTGCCACAGATGCATACACGACATCAAAACGTGTCAATGTTGACTAGACAAACACGTCAGCAACCAGTGCCAGCCACAGACTACCACGTGGACGTTAATACCACGTGGCGACATGTCATCTGACCCACGTGGACCACTGATACGATGATGTGTGGCGCAACACCAGTTTGACACGTGGATTAATAACGTTCAGACATGTGGAATCATGAGGTGTCGACACGTGGCAGAAGGCAACCGCCACTTGGAGGCAGGTAGAGGCGCGTGTGCGTCCATCGAGGAATTTTTTAGTTTTTTTTGAGTTTTTTGACAGAATTAATATTTGGATTTTTGAGGAATTTTTGGCATATTTTTCACAATATTTTGAGTTCTAGAACTATTTTTCCAATTTTTTTAGTATTAAAAATTTATTTAAAATTTGTGAAAAATGTGTTTTTTGTCATGATTTATTTTTGGAAATTATTTTTCAAAATAATTGATCTTAAAACATGCAAATATGGTTCTCATTTAGATAATTGAGATGTGATTCTAATTATTTGGGTAATACATATGTATGTATGATATCCATTTTATTTTATTTGTAATTAGTTACAAATATTCCGAATGAGGTAAAACCATATTGTATTAAGTATAGTGTGAATTAAGGAATAATTTGCATGACTCGCAAAGAGAGCATTGGGATGGTGGTGGTCGTAGTGGGAAGAAAATAATTGTGTATCAGAAGCACGAAGGTGATGAAGTTTTTTATTAGTTCATAAAAGATTATGAGTACTCATCACCAATATTGGCTAAGTCATCCATACTAGAATTTCATGGAAACACGACTCCCCTAAGTGTCTAGGAAAGATACTTGGAGATTCTAAAAAATGAAAACGCATCGAGAATGGTATGTCCGAAATTACACCATGATCGTAAAGAGAGATTGTGAGAAGTGGGAGCGTCCAATTTATGGTCATATGATTAATAGGATTCTTGATAAGTTGACATGACAACTTACGAATTCTATTCTGACACATTAGGAAAAGTCTATTGTGTAACCAATTGGTAGACATAGGTTAAATACTATATTGGTGTAGTATTATTTTGTGAATATTTATATGCATTGTTTTGTATTGATGTTGCCCAATGTTAACTTACGCATGTTAACATTGAGATAGATTGTTTGAATTTCCTGTTGGTTTAGTAAATGTTGATGATTCATTTATTAATTTTGAGTGATTGTTGTGTTGATTTGCCTTAATGTAATGCACAATATTTTTGTTTGTTGAATATATTGACCATTATTAAGTTTGACTTGATAATTGAGATGACCAACATGGATTTTCCTAAGTCGAGTGGACTTTAAAAGTGAATCCAAACAGTCATTATTTAATGTCTATAAAATTAAATGAAGTATGGTTGATTATTATGACTGAGATTTTAATTATGCACTTAGTGTACTTTTTGATTCAAAACTTAATAAGAGACTGTACTAGTTTAATTTTAGTTAGATAGTAAATATATGTGTATTGCTATAAATTACATATGTGCAGCTATGTTTGATTGTTTGTCATGTTATTTGTAATATTCACTACTTGTAAAGTTGATTGATGTTGAGCCATACAAGAACGTATGTTGAGCTTGGGCGACAACAATCTTAAACCCTAGATTATGAAAATCTAGCGTGTACTCTAAGAGCAAAAGAGCTCGTTCCCCTTTGAACTTGATTAAGGCC
>CAODLS010334400.1:0-12964 GCA_948243855.1 Flueggea neowawraea
AAACATCATTTATTAAAACAAAACATAATATAAATTTGCGAAAAGAATTTTAAATTTAAAACAATTGAAATGCCAAATACAATAACAAAAATTAAAACAAATCCCATAGGAAACCCAGTGTGGAGTCTCTAACAAATCATACTAACAGGGCCCGATCAAAAGAGCACTGACCGCAACGTAAGAATACGTCACTGAGCATCAAATGCCAATGATCATAATCCACAAGAGTCACCTGTAAAATGATAATAACATGAACAAAACAAAAAAAGAAAAAGGGGGTCAAATCCAGTGAGGGAAATCACTCCAGATTACCTCATACATGCCTCACAAAGACTGTTTTGAAAATAGTTTCGAAAATATCACATGCAAATATAGTCAACATATACATATATATACACGCTACATACATAGTAGCAGTTCAAAACCCTTTCCAAATCGTTAGCAATCAAAGAAAATAACATACAGGAAATCATTCATGGATATTTCTAAAATGCATCAAAACTAATATGTTTTCAATAACAAAGCAAAACGTTTCCCGAAAATGTTTTGTCTTATCCAAGATTTCCAAAGTAAAACGCCTTTAAGGTCATACAAAAACTCCAGATTAAAAGTCAAAATCCTTTCAAACCATTATTGAAAGTTTTGTATCAAAATTCAAAAACATTTCTAGCTTTATTAGAAATTCCAAAGTCAAAATTTTCCGCTTAGGCATAACCAAAATCCTTCAAAATTTAAATCAGAAAATCCGAGTCAAAACATATAGTGTAGATTCGGGACTAAAGCAAATGTGATATGGACTCTGCCACTAATAACGAGGTATAAACAAACGTGATGTGGGCTCCACCACTGATCATGGGATATAAACAAACGCGATGTGGACTCCGCCCCTAATCACGATCCAATCATGTGCTTGACCAAAACACATGGCTACCAACACCCCTGGTAGCTGCGTTGTCTCACTCATTGGTATACTAAAGGTTACGTGCCTCATAGCAGAGGTGTCATGTCTCCAAAACATATATGTAGTATATTCAAATCCAATAACAAATGGTCATGTGACATAGTAAATCGAAAACAATGAGATATATAAGATATATCTTATATATCGTAATCCAAAACATACTTACATAAAGTATGATTTCCAAAATATTTATCAAATCCAGAAATGAAATATTCATTTCAAAGTTTACAAATACATAATGGCATGGCATACAAAATAGAGTATGCAAAACACCCAATCGTTTTACCAAAAACAATTTCAAAATCTATTACCAAAATATGCCAAAAGAATATAATATGATCAATTTATACTATATTTTAAAAATAATCATTTTTCACCGAAGCGCAAAATCTTTCAAAGACAGAGTATCATTACTCTTTTTCCAAAACCTAAATAATTTTCCAAACACAAAGTCTAATCATCCAAGTCCTCACATAGACCAGATTTTAGGATTCCCAATCCTTTACTTATTCCAAATTTCATGCTAAGGTGATAGCACAACAAAAACATATAATTTAAAGAGACACAGCCTATGTACCTAAAGTTACAATCCACTCATCTGGATGTCGAGCCTCCAAACTCCGAATCGCTGACCACCGGTCGATGGTTGGTCACCTCAGAAACCGTACTGAGCTGAAACAAATATTTACCAATAGATCAAACACGGTGACTGTGACATAACACAATATGCATGAAATGCAAATGCAGACTCAGACGCCGTCGGCGTCAAAAATCCTATTTCAATCGAAGATCTAGCACTCGCGACCCAAAAATCCAAATTTATGTAAAATTATGAATTGGTCCCCGAATTTTATAAAATTACATTTTAGTCCCTAGATCCCGTAAAATTACGAAATAGTCCCTCGAGTTCGAGAATATACAAACGACTATTTCAAGTAATCAGAATTCTCAAAAGAGTTCTAGAACTCTCCGAATTTGCGATTTTAACTAATTTTCTCGAAATTACAAAATTAAACCTAAATTCTCAAATTTACAAATATACTCCAAACTTTCCAAAATTACAAATATAACTCTCAAGTTTCTCAAATTGCAATTCTAGACCCAAGTTTTCAGAAATTACAAAACTAGCTTAGGCCAAAACTTTATTCTCAAAACTACCGACTCTCGATTCGACCGACAAAAATCGAAACCAAATATACCTATGGGTTTACCTTAACCTCAGGAACATTAATCCATCAACAATCTCCTCAAACAAACAACCAAATCATCACAAATTGGTCAAACCCGAACTAAACCCTAGCCATGCAAAGAACTCATCGATTCTTCTGATTTCAAGCTAGATTTATGTTAATCGAACCTCCAACAATCATAATCTAACAACCTACAACATCCATTTCAACAGAATCATGCAAAATCTGAAACTCATTTCATTTTCGGCCAAAAATAGATTTCTGAAATTTAATTCATGAAATGGATGAAAGGAAGATATTAGAACTAAAATCTTACGTCTAGAGAAGTGAAGGAAAGTTGGGGAACCAATGGGAGGTAGCGAGAATCGATCCCAAGGTGAGAGAGAGTGAAAAATGGTGTTTTTGGACGAAGGGGTCGGATTTTGGAATTTAAAAACGACCACGGATTGAAACGCACCGTTTCAGTATTTTCAAAGGCAACGTACGTCATGGACCTTCATAACGTACATCCCCATAGTCAAGATGTACGTCGAATAGCTTCTAGTAGCCTCGAATTGCAGAAAACAACTCATTATGTACGTCGAAAATTGATAATGTACGTTGATCATCCACGCCCCCAGATAACGTATGTCTTGAAAAAATGCAACGTACGTCATGACGTCCAGATAACGCACGTCTTCAAAAATCACAACGTATGTCATGACATCCAGATAACTTACATCTTCAAAAAATCACAACGTACGTCTTCAGCACTGAAATTTCCATACTTGATGTCCTTCGCTCGCGCACAAGTGTGGAATCATTCCTGGAACTCATCAACACCCAACCTTACAAAAATAACATCATTCAAATGCCCGAACATCATCTCAAACATTTGAGAATCAAATTATGCTAAGATCATTCGAAATCAAATGACGTTCTAATAAAAAGCTTGTCCGAATTGATCAGAACGCTATAGAGAATTAATCGCAACGGGAGGGATATTACAGAGATTGTGTTGATGGATGAGTGAGTAGGTTGATTATCCATAGGGATTGCCTTTCCATCCGAGCCTCTCCTATCTCCCCAAACTCGTTCCCCTTGACCTCTCTGTGCCTTATTTCTTTCTCGCCGCCAATTGCCTCTTCAACGATTGTCGTATCTTCATTCTTCTTAGGGATAGTCAGGCTATCTCTTATCCATGAATTTATCTTCCCTTCTCATATTAGAGCTTTAATTTGGTTCATCAAGTCTCAATATTTCTTGTCACGACCTATTCCCGGGATCATGACCGGCGTATGAGGTGAATCGTCTAACATGTATTTCTAACATGTTGTTTCTAACGTGTATCAGGCTCACTTTGTCCAAAACACCAAACTCCTCACAGTTCTCAATGTCACTCCATGTAGCGTTAAACCACATCGTTCATCCTTGGTCAATTCCTAATGTACTGAAGTACACTGCAAAATCTCTGGAGCCCAGTGTGAATCTAACATTGACCCCACTTGTCAAACACTTACCAACATTTGAAAATTCTACCTGCCCACATAAATTCATACACTCCAATTTTTTTTGTCCACCAAGTCATAAAAGCTATTATCCTGGAAAATCCTGGACAATTCTCCTACGGTACTCTGTTGTCCAGAAGAACTTCTAGTCTTCTTGACAACAACTCCAAAGTACCATATAGCATTACTAATTAGTCATATTCTCATCATACAATTCTCCTTAGGGAGTCTCTGACTTCAGATGTACACCTAGTCTCACTTCAATCATAATTCAATCCTTCGCACCACAGAGTCCTAGAATTTTCCTCGGAAGACACTCTAGAAAGTCTTGCACTCTTTGTACGTCTTTCAATTTAACTTTCGAGTCTTAAGACTCGATTAAACACCAAAGTCGAACATATTCCAAATTCATAACCAATCGTTCCCTCTCGTCTGAATCATTACCATATAATTCAAACTCTTAAACCCAAAATCTATCCTCGAATAGCAAACCGACAATTGTTTATTTCACTGAACCACTTACATTCAATTCTTAGAAACAAGGAATTCCCACAGAATTCCTCACATAATATCCTACGAACCAGCTATATCAAAAAGGGTATAATAACAAACAAGGTGATAGGAATTGCATATCAACACATGCAAAGCTCAGAAGATCAAAGACAAAGGTATACAAAGATGCACAAAAGTTCAAAAGAACCTATGCAGGAATGCGCAAAAGTTTGCAGAATTTGAAAGAAATACATGTACAAAAGTACAGAGTAGAATGAATACCATAGTTAGGACACTCGACCACCAGAATTGATTTCAGTTGCAACCGATGCAACTGTCGGGGCAGCTACTGCTGGCTGACCTCCGACTACTTGACCAAGAAGGAATTGCTCCAAAATGTTCAAAGATGTGAGCAAACGCTCAATCATATCTGACTGAATCACAGGTGGTGACTAAGACTGATGTACTGAAATTGCAACCTCTGGCATATCATGCGAACCATGCTGATCTGCAACAAATTGGTCGGTGGCTTCAACGAATCATCGCCTAGCGACCTTTCTAACTCTCTTATGCTGAGGAAGCATTTCAGAACAGAATAATCAACAAAACGTGCATGCATATGTCAGATTACAAACTATTGTCATAGTACCAAAACATATATCTAAATACCGAAACATATATTGGAGTACCAAAACAAAGTCAAAAAGGCATACAGAGGCAAGTCAAAATGACTCAATCAAAGATACCTAAACTCCACAACCGACCCAAACAATATGGAACCTCGCTCTGATACCACCTTTGGTATCATAGTACATAACTACTCAAATCCTCGAAACCTAGGTTCTGATACCACATTTTCCACGACCCATTCCCGAGACCATGACCGTCGTATTAGGCGAACCATTTATAGGATCCCGGTCCATCTCACACAAGCCTCAAAGTACAGAACTTCTACCCAAACTCATATTCAAATTAATTAATAAAACCAAATAAAGGTTTAAACATCATTTGATATAACAAAACATATACAATATCAATTGCAGAAAAAAAATTAAATTAAAAGCATTTGAAATAACAGAGACAATAATAAACACAATAACCCATCCCACAGAAACCCGTGTGAAGCCTCTAACAAATCATACAAACTGGGCCCGATCAAAAGAGCACTGACCGCAACGTCAGAATGCCTCACTGAGCATCAAATGCCAAGGATCACAATCCATAAGGATCACCTACAAGATGAGAATAAACAGGGACAAAACAAAGAAAGGGGGCCAAACCCAGTGGGGACAACACTCCAGATTGCCTCATACGTGCTTCACAAAGACTGTTTTGAAAACAATTCAAAAATACCACATGTAGATATAGTCAACATATATATATCTATGTATATATATAGGCGCTATATACGTAATAGCGATTCAAAAAAAATTATTTCGAAATCGTTTGCAATCACAACAAACAACATGCACGAAATCATTTAGAAACTAAACCAAAATCTTTTCAAGATTTTCTTCAAACCTTATCAAGGCTAATATGTTTTCAAATAGCAAAGCATAACCTTTTCAGAAACATTTTTTTTCTCATCAGAGATTTCAAAATAAAACCCTTTTTGAGGTTATACCAAAAACTCTAGATCAAAAGTCATAATTCTTTCAACAGTTATCAAAGATTTCAGAAAGAAGCTCAAAAACCTTTCTAGTTTCCTAGAAACTCCAAAGTCAATAGTTTGTCACGTAGGCATAACAAAAATATCCTTTTAGATTTAAATCTGAGTCAAAACATACAACGCAGATCAGGGACTAAAGCAAGCATAATGTGGACTCTGCCACTAATCACGAGACATAAACAAGCGTGATGTGGACTCTGCCACCAATCACAAAATGTGTGGACCAGCCATAAATGTGACGAGGACCCGCCTCTATCAATATCAAATCATGTGCCCTCGTCAGGACAACATGGCTACCGACACTCCTGGTAGCTGGGTTGTCTTAATCATTGGTATACCAAATGTTACGTACCCTATAACGCATATGTCTCGTCTCCAAAACATATACATATAGTATAATTAAATCCATAAACAAACGGTCATCCGACTGAGTATATCAAAACCAAAGGGATATATAAGATATAAATTATATATCGAAGTCCAAAACATAGATACATAAGTATGAGTTTTACAAAAATCCGAAATAGTTATCAAATCAAAAGCGAAGTATCCATTTCAAAGTTTACAAATTCATAATGGCATGGTACACAAAATAGAGTATGCAAAAAATTCAAACGTTTTACTAGAAACAAAGTTCAGAATTTATTTCTGAAATATACCAAAGAAATATAATATAAATCAAATTTATATTATCTCTCAAAAATAAATCATCTTTCGCTGAAACGCAAAATCTTTCAAAGACAAAGTATCATTACTCTTTCTAAAACCCAAATAGTTTTTCAAAAACAATTTCATATCAACCAAGTCCTCACATAGACCAGATTTTAGGATTCTCAATCCTTTAATTATTTCAATTTACATACTATGATGATAGCATAGCAAAAAACCTATAAGTGGGAGAGACACAACCTATGTGTCTGAAGCTGTCATCCACTCACCTGGATGCCGAGCTTCCAAACTCCGAATCACTGACCACCTGTCGATGGCTGGTCACCTCGAAAATCGAACTGAGCTGAAACAAATATTTTACAAACAAATCAAAACGGTGACTATGACAATACAGAACATACATGAAATGTAAATGTAGACTCAAACGCCATCAGCATCAGAAATCCTATTTTGATCGAAGATATAGCACTCACGGCCCAAAAATCGAAGTCTATGTAAAATTACGATTTGGTCCCTAAACTTTGTAAACTTATATTTTAGTCCCCAAACCTTGTAAAATTACAAATTAGTCCTTCGAGTTTTAGAATATACAAATGTCTATTCCAAGTAGTTAGAATTCCCAAAAGAGTTTTCAAAATCTTTAAATTTACAAAACTATCCCAATTTTCTCAAAATTACAAATCTAAATTTCAGGTTGCAAAAATTTCAAATGTAACCAAGGTTTTCAAAAATTTACAAATCTATATGAGACTTTTCAGAAATTTACAAAACTATCAAGAACAAAAACTTATTCTAAAAATACCGAACTCTCGAATGGATTTCAACCTCATGAACTCAAATATATCATTGGTTTCTCCAAAACAACTCAAAATCACCATCATTTAGCTCAAACCCTAACTAAACCCTAACTCAGTCAATAACTCATCAAATCTCTTGATTCAAGGCTTGATTCATGTTAATCTAATCTCAAACAAACATAATCTAACAACCTACAACATCCATTTCAACAGAAACATCCAAAATCCAAAACCCATTTCATTTTCGGCCTAAAACCTATTTCAAAAATTAAACGCATGAAATGGATGAAAAAGAGTGATTGGAACTGAAATCTTACCTCCAGAGATGTTTAGGAACGCTGGGGAAGCAATGAGAGGCAGAGAGAATCAATCCAGAATCGAGAGAGAGTGAAAATGGCATTTTCAGACGAAAGGGGTCGGGTTTTAGGGTTTAAAAACGACTACGGATTGAAATGCACCGTTTCAATATTTACAAAGGCAACTTACGTTACTGTCTCATGCAACGCACATATTGGTGTCACAACGTACGTCATAAAATGTACAACGTAAGTTGTTGTGATAAAAAATGCATCCAGAGGCTTCTGTTCTAAATCGTAGCAGCACAACGTACGTTGATCATCTTCCTTCCCAGATAACGTGCGTTGTCTTCTCACAATGTACGCTGTGAATGAAATTCCAGACAATGTGTGTCCTACAACTTGCAATGTACGTTATAATGCTTCAGACAACCTACTTCGATTTTCTTCGCTTCCAAACATGCGTCGAATCATTCCCGATGCCCGACAGCACCCAACCTTACAAAAATGACATCTTCAAACATTCTTAGACATCTTCAAACACCCAAGCATTCACCTCAATCATTTGAGGTTCAAATTGGAATTGAACTAAGATCGTTCGAAATCCACCAAAGAGCTTGTCAGAATTGGTCGGAACACTACATAGAATTGATCGAAACAGGAGGGATATTACATCAAGATTGGGTGAAATGTAGAATATGAGAGAGATTAGAGTATCAAAGTTTAGCAGAGGTCTCTCTTTCTCTTCTTCTGTCCAAGGACGTCTATTTATACTCACTAGTAGTCATTGCACAATTCAAAAGAGCTGTTGTGAGTAGGTCAAGAAATATGAATTTTATTAATGTCAGTGGACTTATGTACGTAGCCAAAGCTTGCGTGCGTAATTCTTGCATCCATCAGAGCTCTACGTCTTTAGATTTTCTTCTTGCGTGGCTCACTTTGAAATCATTCATCACTGGTTGGCACAACTCAACTTTTACGTGCTTAAGAATACTTTTACATGTGTAAACTCCAACCTTTATGCGCTTAAGCTCCAGAATAAAGTGCGTAGCAAAAAACGAAGATTGTACCTTTTAATTCACTTTGAAATATTTGTTAGTTATTGTCTTGTAGATGATTTACGTGCGTAACCAACACTACGTGCGCAGAAGATGACTTCTTCAAAAATTGTACCTTTAACTCCTTTATGTACCTTCAACTAGCTTCTTACATGTCCAAGGATTTCAAAAACTTCCTTCTAATCATGGATTCTCCAAGTGTTACATGCGTAATACCAAGCTTACGTGCGTAGGCATGTTTCCAATATATCCATGTAAATTCCCATACCGTTCTACATGCTTAATTTGCCATTCCACGCACTTAGGAAAACACCTGGTACTTGTTGCCTCTAGTGTTCACGTTTTTACGTGCTTAAACTCGGCATAATGTGCGTAATGTCTATGGACATGAGTCCATAAGAGACACATGCATTGACCTCCACTTTGTAAACCTAGTCTACGCGCTTAGATCACCATCTACACTTGATTTGAGTGCGTAAATAAAACATTACATGCGTAAAATCTCATTTAACAGGATCCACCCTTTGCATCTTTTTCATGGATGTTTTGTGGACATCATTATCAAAACCGAACTCAATATTTTTTATAAACTCAAGAAAGTTATTTATTTATTTTTTGTTTCAACTAATCTCAAGAATAAATTTGTTATTAATATAATAGAATATATACATGTATAAGTTTCTAGGGATTCATTTGTCTTTAAGGTTAGGTCTCTTTGTCAAAGCTTAAAAACCAGCAAGTGTCAAATGAAAAAAAGATTGCATCTGTTTTTTATTATTTATATTGTTAGCCCAAATAGCAAACCAAAATGGGGCTGAATTGGTTTTTAAAAAATGAAATCAAATTAGTGAAATATTAACAATGCCGTAATTAATTAATCAAGGAAATAATATAAGCACAAAATAATAAAATGTAATGAGTTTTGGGAAAGAGAGAAAATGAGCTCGAAATTTATAGTGGTTCGGCTTAACTGAGCCTACATCTACTTTTCAAGTATCCACTTGAGAGTTTTCTTCACTATTTTTCTCTTGGAAAATATTATAATAACTTGCTTCACGGGGGCAAGCTCCCTAATACACCTTAAGTTTCACGAGTGCTTGAAACAGTTACAATTGCCCTAACTTTACAGGTGTTAAACTCTCAACAAATTTATAAGAATGTGTTTGAAACACTTCCTTAAAAGAATTTGCAATTCTAAGCTCAAAGGAAGAAACTAGTTAAAGACAAGTGAATTTGGAAGAATTAGCTTTAGAAAGAAATATTTATAAGATGATCAATACTTGTGCAAATCAAGTGATTCTTAAGTCCATTTTATAGTCAAAGAAGTCTTCTTGATCGTTGAAAAATGTTTGGAGCCGTTGGGTTTGATTTTATGACCGTTATTGCACCTTTTCCAAAGCTGTCAAACTTAACTGTTTTTCCGATAGAAGTTTCAGTAGAACTTCTACTCCAAGTATAGTTATCTCACAAATATTAATCAATATGTATGTGGATATCTTGACCCATTTTCATTGGATTCTATCTCTTCTAGGCCCATTTGGATTATCTTTGCCCGATTTATAAGTATTTGTGCTTTTGATAGAAGTTCACTTAATCATGCAACAAATCATTTTATTTTATCTTTAGGCCTTAACATTTTTGGTCAAACTTTTACTTGCTGGAGTCTTTTTGAGTCTTCATGCTTGTGGCTCAATTCTCTTTAGAACTTATCAAAACACATTAATAGAGAAGAACCTATTTACATTGGTTAGGTCCAAATTTATTTATAAATATTTTCTAATTTATCTCTTCTCTTATAGACATCAAAATTCATACTCAAAATTTTAAACTAATAATCTCAATACCTCAACTATAAATTAACATTAATAAACGTCGAATTCAACTTCAGCATAGAGAAACACATCAAACTCATACATCATGTAAGATCAATAAACCAATTTTGTATTTATATCAAATATGCAATTTAATCCAATTTCACTTAATTATTATTTGTCATCATCAAAACATTTTAAATGAATATAAGAGGTTAACATGTATTATTATTTTTCATGATGTACTTGTGTAGACTTTAAACTTTAGAGAATTTGATAAACTTTATAATGTGCTATGGATTTGTTTGATATGTTTTAATTTTTTGTTCTCTTTGTATATTTATATTTTATGAATTTTTATTTTAATTTAATAAACTTAAATAACGAGTAAATATGTACCTTGTGGATAAAACTAAGGGTACAATTTTTCTTACTCTAGATAGTATGGATAAGGATAAGAGTCTAATATAGGGGTTAAGCATAGGGTAAAGGTTTTGGCAAATTCTACTCTTACCCTACTCATTATCATCTCTATGAAATATTAGTAGTGTGATGAGTTTATGGAATATATATGCAAAATTCATTTGTTCATGGATTGTTTATAGAATATTAGTAGTGTAATGTGTTTATACAGGCTTACTTTTGTGCAAAATTCAGAAACAACAAATTTGTTTTGGTCTAAAAAAACCAAATAACTCATAAAAACTGAAATAACCGATCAATTTTTTATCAATTTAGTCGGGTCAGTTCTTTCTTAAAATTTGGGTCGGTCTATTCGATTTTTTTTATCATGTTCAATTATTTCAATTAAAATCGAATGTCACACCTAATTCGAAAACTCATCAGTTTCAACCCAAGTACCATTAGCTCCGAACAATGGATGAAGTTCATGAACCAGGCCAAGTACCTACTGGAAGTTGAAACATTTTGGTTTTGAAAGATTTTTGTGAAAATTATGTATTTGGTTTGCATGTTTCTTGTCTTCCATTATTAATTTTTATGTGTGTTTAATTGATGCAGAAGAAGAAGTGTTTGCAAAGAGAAATAGAGGATGAGATGAGAGAGTATCTTTGGTTATGGTTTTTGGTCTTGCAAAGGGACCGGTTTGGTTGGTTTGGTTATAACATAGGTTGGTTTATAAAAAGTCCAATTGGTGTCTTACTTGTTTAAAGAACAGCACGCATGTGTGTCTAGTCACACTTCCGATGCGGGATTTAGAACAAAAAACGGCCATAGTGACTTTTTTGTACAAATTATCAAGGTTTAGTGGTCATATTGGATAAAATCTTACTTTTGTCACCAAATTGAAGAAATGATCATACTTTAGTAACCACACGTAAAATTAACCCAACTTCCATTCTGAAAAATCTCGGGCCGATTCGACTAAAAATATTTTACTCCAAGGCTAGACAGAAGACAAGTGAAATTTCTTTCCTCTCAATCTCTCCTCGCTTAACTCCATTTAGCATCGCCACCGCGCGACCTCTCTTTCTTCGTTTCACGCTGGTTTCGACGTGAGGCGGCGTCCTTTTTGCCCCAGCAACTCTGTTAGCTCTGCCCATTTTTCTATGCTGTTACACAACAGAATAAGAAGAAAAAGTTAATGTTTCGTGCCTGTGCAGAGCCAAGTTCTAGATTCAATAACTTTGTAGTTCGTTACATGCATTTTTTTTGTTTTAAATTTATTTCTGTTTTTCTTTTGACATTTTAACTGAATCTGATGTTAATTTATGTGTGTGAATTTTTTGCAGAGACCGGTTGATTGTGCCACTTATGTTAAGAATAGCAAACCTCACGATTCATCTGAGTAAAATCGTACAATCACTTGTTAGAACTACTTGCCCATTTTGTGTTTTTAGAAGTTATTGTGATATTGGCTCGAAAAATGATGATAATGGGTCGAAACACGACACTGAGTGGGAAAGATTACTCAAACCATTTGATCTCAAAGAGCTTCGAGAGTTGTTTAGCAAACGAATCACCCCTTTTCAGCTTTGCAAATTTCTTGAGTTGCCACTTGATGTCTCCACGTCGATGGAGATATTTGAATGGGCGGGCTCCCAGAAGGGTTATTGCCACACATTTGAGGTGCATTATTTATTGTTTGATAAACTTGGGTTGGCCGGGGAGTTTAAGGTTATAGATAGGTTGTTTTTGCAAATGAAAGAGGAAGGGATTGTTTTTCGTGAGTCGCTGTTCATTTTGGTTATGACTTATTATGGGAAAGCTGGTTTACCCGGGCAAGCTACTAGGTTGTTATTGGATATGAAGAGTGTTTATTCTTGTGACCCAACCTTTAGGTCTTATAATGTTGTGTTGGAAATATTGGTTGATGGTAATTGCCCTACTGTTGCCTCTAATGTTTTCTATGACATGTTGAGCAAAGGGATTTTGCCTACTGTTTATACGTTTGGGGTGGCGATGAAAGCTCTTTGTATGATTAATGATGTGGATAATGCTTACTTATTGTTAAGAGACATGACAAAGCATGGGTGTGTCCCAAATTCGGTGGTATACCAGACTCTAATACATGC
>CAODLS010334406.1:0-10605 GCA_948243855.1 Flueggea neowawraea
CAGTTTTGTGATGTGATTCATCTTCCTTCGAGCTGATGCCATAGAGTGAAAATATTTGGAATTTGAATCACCATCCTGCAACCAATGGCATTTAGCTCTCTGCTTCCAGAATGTTTCCTCCTACGCCAACAACTCATTAAGCTGTCTGCGATAACGAGCAAGTTCATCAACAATCCCGATAGCATCGCAGGACTACAGCTAAAGGATTTTGTTCTTGCACACAGAAATTTTATCCTTGAATTGTCTAACTAACACCTGCCCCCAAGAATCCAGAGAAACAAAACAATGATCTAAGTGTTTCAGTAAAGCTAGACCATGAGAATCTGCCCAACTATGATGAACCACAGACACCAACTCAGGTTCAACCATCCATTTATTCTTAAATTGAAATCCAACTCCTGCCAAGCAAATTCAATTCGATCGGAGTATGATCCGATGTAGCTGCAACCAAATTCCGTAGTCGAGCATAAAGGAATAACTCCAACCACGAAGTCGTGACCATGCACCTATCCAATCGCTCCTTCACTCCATCAGAGTAACCTTTCCGACCCTGCCATGTATACTGATATCCTTCAAGGGGCAAATTCTGCAAAAGGCAAGTAGAAATAGTTTCCCTAAAACCTTGGAAAAGCCAAATAGGGTGTTTAGTAACTCCCTTTTTATCCGACTCAAAGAGAAGATCATTAAAATCCCCAATACAACACCATGGCAAAGGGGATAACACTCTCAATGCACGCAGAAAATTCCAGGCTTGCCGTCTTCTGTGCATTTTTGGAAAACCATAATAACCAGTAAGCGTTCATCTTATAAAATTTGAGCCACTGACCACATCATCTATATGATTGTTCGAATATCCAGTTATAGTGCATGCACAAGAAGCCTGCCACAACAGAACGAGCCCCCCTCCACGACCCAGTCTATCCACACCAAAAGCAAAATCAAACTGAAACTTCACACGTAATTCTTCTATTTTATTAACATTAACTCGTGTTTCCATGAGAAACACAATAGATGGTCTACGAGATTTAATAATCTCGTGCAACGCACGAACTGCCTGGGGGTTGCCAAATTCCCGGTAGTTCCAACTTAGCACTATCATGGCAATCGGTAGGCCTAGTTGCTAGGTCACCCTGTTGATACAAGAGAATCGTTATTACCAGTAGCTTAGTCAGATGAAGCATGAGAAGCTTGTTTAAAAGCAACATGTTGTGTCTCAGTAATTGCAGCATCAAAAGCCATCAAGTCATGCTGGGCTTTTGTTGCCCTCATCTTCCTTCGGTCATCCATCAACTCCAGCCCAATATCTTCAGTTTGAGGCCCATAATGAGTAATATTAGTATCAGTGCTTGTGTCAACTGTCATATCCACAACTAATTTTGTTTGAGTCCCTGGCCTTCCCACATATGCCACCATAATATCTGCACCCACATTTTGAAAACCCATGTTGTCAGCAGCATGCACCCGAGCAATCGAGATCACAGGATTAGATTTCGCATGATTCGATTGCTATTTGGTATCTTCGTTATCATCGGCTAACCAAACTCCATCCATCGGCCACCTTGTGCATCGCCCTTCCTCGTCGTTGCCCACAAGGAAATATCCCATTCTTTCACCGCAGCTCCCTCAGGTAATGCAAAGAGCTTATCACAAATCGGTCAAAATGACCAAGTATACCACAAAGAAAACAGAAAGTACTCAATCTCTCATACTTAAAAGAGACCACAAAACAACATCCATCCTGCTTCCGTATTTTCTTTCGCCTTTTGAGTGGTACCCGGACATCAAGCAGCACACGAACCCTCATATAACTACGCCACACACCTGCACTATTGGAACAGTCATACTCCAAGAAGGTACCAATGAAATTTCCAAGCTGCTTCCCAATAGCCTCGGATATGAACCCAATAGGAAGATCATGTATTTGCACCCAAAAAGCCACATGAAATAACGGGATAACTATAGGAACTTCATTCGACTAAACATGATGTAAAACAAAGAGATGCCCATCAAACGTCCATGGGCCCGTATCCAACACACGACGAAGATCAATAATGTGAAAAAACTGAAAGAGGAACAACTTCGGATTCAAATCCCTGATGCAGATGCCCTTACCCGGTCTCCATAGGCTGGCCATGCAGTGCTTCATGGATAGGAAATTAATTGACTTGTCCGTGAGGAATCTCCCGACTAGGCATAAGTCTAGGGCTTCAGATCGTTGGACATCTTCCAATGGAACAACTAGTTCCTCCTTCTCCTCTTCATTCAAGGATAAAGATGCTATCCCTGCTCCATCACAACATCTTATGATGCCATAAACAGATATTACATGGCCAAGTATTATAGGATAGAGAACAAAGGGAAAAAGAAAAAAAGTCTCAACAACAGAGAGAAAACTCACTCTCAACCACAGAGAGACTTATTATAAATGGTCATAATAGACTTTAGAGTCCGAATTTTATTGTAAAATATAATCCCACTCCTATTTGCCGTTCACGAAAATGAAATTTTGAACTTTTAATTCAAATAATTATAATTTTATAACATTTGACGGTTTCATAGATAATGACAAACGATTAAGCAATTCAATTGGTAGCCATTTCAGTTTTGAAGAGTAATGACTAAAAAATTAAAATAATAAACTACCAAAAACCTTAATTCTGAGATTATGTTTATTATTTTAAGTTGTCTTTTAATATATAAAAAGTGATTTTATATGTGCAGTAACTCAGTCTAACTGACCCATACATACATGTAACCACATCTCTAAGTTAACTTCGCAACAAAAGCGCTACTTCCCAGGTACCGACAGGCGACAGCATTTAAGGTTAACTGGATTCATTTAGTCGTATTAAGAGAGAAAAAAAAAAGGATAATTAGATAAACAACAAACATAGCAAAATACGTGGACGCAACTGTCTAAAATGAACGGCCAAGATGAGCATACCCTGTAAGCAACTGTTGCATTACAAGTGTTCCCTCCCCACGATTTGGATAGAATTAATATTTCGTTTGGATCGAATGTTAGATCGGAAATAATATTCTTATTACGTAAAAGAAGAATATTATCATATAATATTCTTAATTTACTTTTTATTAATTAATATTTTAAATAATTTATCATATTATTTTTTAAAATTTTTAAACAATAAAATTTTATAATTTTAATTTATTTTATATAAAATTTTAATTATTAATTTATTATATTATATTTTATTAAATTTCCAAACCCAACGTTAAGCCTTCTATTAAAACACAACCTCTTCTTATTGTTTACACAGAAAGACTGTGTGATCTTTGTTCACATGGCACGGATTTGAGTGGGAGTGACGATAATTTTGTATTGCATATTGTCGCGGACCCGTATCGTGTACTAGAACAATGGATCCCCCCGAAAACTTGTCTCACTATGGTGCTACGGTGACCTCACTAGTGCACTAGTTCAAACTCGTTGTCTGTGTCAGTTATGATTCTCAGAAACATTCCGTAGCGGAAAGATAATGCATGTATAATAATGCTCAACAAAAATATACTACTACTGATTGTCCCTAAAAAAATGTGTGAGAGATCCACACCGAATTGGAATTAGAAAGCGCAGCCAAAAAAAAACATCAAAGTCCTAAGACAGGAGAGAGAAAGAGAGACGATAAGATGAATGAAGGATAAGCGCAAATGTCAGCATCCCAAACTACACATAAATTAGAATATTATTATTATTAATTAAAAAAAAAGATATTTCAAAGGAATATTAATCGTGGAAAAGAGGCCCAGTGAATCAGACGGGCCCTTTTTCGGTGAGCGCGTTTGGTCGTTTAATTTCTAGTATTGGTGGCCCACTATTTTAAATTTGAGAGCCGTTAAAATTCAGATCCAACGGCTTACGTTTGAAAACGAACGTCTTTTTTGAATTGGATATAGAGAGATCACAGTAAGACAAACGATTGTACCATTATTTATTTATTTATTTGTTTTTTATTGAACTTGAGATTACAAGACTACCCTTTCGTTTGATTATTTTGGCATTTCACACTGTTTGCATATTCAACTTGATGTTTATTTGCCTAATAAAATGCTGACATGGCAAGACCCCCGGCCTTTTTTTATAGTACTTTCCTAAACTACCCTTGCCTACCCTATGTCAACTTCTTGGCCACTGCACGGAATACGCTGCCTACACCTCTAATTGAGGTGTCCTTAAAAGCATTTCTTTTTTTTTTTACGAAAAGTGTATTTTGTGAATTAAAGATAAAAAAATAAAGTTTTTTTAGAAATTCCATTATTAATCAAACATAAAATCATATTTAATTTTATCTTCCTCTATTGTCTACAAATGCCCGAAAATACCCTCCATCGTGTGATGGAAATTAGTGTGACAATAAGAGATGTTATTTTACTTTTGATCTTAAAAATTGTCTTTTCAACTCTACACAAAAGTAGTAAAAATGACAATTATAGTGGAAAAGCCAAATAAGTGCACTATTGTCATTTTCATTTAAAACACACAAAACACTTTTGAGGGGCAAACTTGTAAACTTCTAATACCGCAATCTATAAATTTACCAAAACACAATTTATTTCTATAATTTATTAAATTAATCTACTTCAAATAAACATCCGTTTGTTTTTTTTGCAAATCATTGATAAAAAAATTGCAAAAACACAAAAAAAGAAATTACACTGCATTTTGTCTTCTCTTTCGTGCTTAACGTACTTTTAACGTTGTCCAATTAGGTGAGCCCTAAAACAAAATGTTGTCCACTTAAGGAAACGTCGTATGAGAAGACAAAACGCAGTGCTCAGTGCTGTCATGAATCATTATTGGCAAAGCATTTGCCTTGGATTTTGCTTGAGATCACCTCTACTAAAAAAGAAAATGCAAATCGCAGAAGGCAAAAAACAAATAACAAGCAGGAAAAACGACATCATGAAAAGTGTCCACTTATCATAGGCAGTGTTGTGAAAATGATACATTTTGAGGCCGTTTAATGTGAGAATAAGCTATTTTTTGCCGTATAATCGCAATGGCTGATCATATTCATAGGTACTACATTTAGGACAAAATCATATATTTTATTTATTTTTAACGACAAATTATACTGTATAATTTTATAAATATGTGTTTTTTACTAATATGTATAATATTATTTTTTCTTTTTTAATTTTAGACGATGACGCTAGGTAGCTCTTTCTGTCTCATTAATCTATCTATCTATCTATATATATGGTGTATTTTTTTTGGAAATTCTAACATAAATACAGAAGATGGTATAACAACAGGCAAAGAAAGCTATGGAGAAGGAAAGAATAAAGGGATGCATGATTAAGTGTGGAAGAGAAGTATACAAATTAATTGGGCGAATGAATCTCATATTAAATTGAAGTGGTTCATAAGTATGACAATTTACACATATGCAAGTCAAATTCTTCAACTTCCAGCTCCAATAAACCGCGTCTCTCTTGATTTAGTCCACCTCCTTCAATAAACCCAAAAAACCCTAACTTCCTTGCCAAATCTAATTTTGTGTAAGTACTTATTAGATTTTTAATTACATTTTAAACACATAAAAGAAGAGTAAATAACAGCATCAATCCTTGATTTGAAAGAGAATTTACTAAATCAAGGACTGATTCGTCCCATTCTCTAATCACATGCTTTTCTATTTTTTAAGTTTTTAAGACCCTACTTTATTGATAACTGGTAAACTATTTTTGCCATAATTATAAAAAAAATACTATTTTTCATTGAATTCCGATTTAATTAATATTTTTTCATGAACGAAGAAAAAGAAAAAAAATCATATATTTTGTGTGCGTCCAATTTGGGAAAACTGAGTAAACAAACCATGCAAACTACAACGATTCATTTATTTTAGTTACTGTGCATGTACAAATCTTTTTCCTTTTTCATTAATTACCCTCCGCAGGGTCTTAAAAGCACAAGGGCATTCTTGGAACTTCAGTATAATTTATTTTCCTTAAAGTCGCAGGACAGAGTCCAGAAAGCAGAGAGAGAGCAGAGTTTTGACAAACAGATAGGAGAAGAGAAGAGTTTTCATCTTTCTTATTTTTCAAAAAAACAGGAAGAAATACTTGAAGAAGAAAGGGAAATTGGAAGAGAAAATGGGAGATGTAGTATTGTATGTGGAGAAGTTACAATCAAATTGTGCAGTATCGCACTGTAGAATATGTCATGAAGCTGAATTTGAAAGCGCAAACACCTTGGAAGCTCCATGTGCTTGCTCTGGAACTGTTAAGGTCCTCTTCTACCATGTCTTCCTTCTTCTGGGTTCATCTTAGTTTTCGTTTTCGTGTTCTGGCTATGCTTCTTCTTTTTCTTCCTCAAATTTTCTTTCTGGGTTTATCAGTTTGCACACAGAGATTGCGTACAGAGATGGTGTAACGAGAAGGGAAACACTATTTGTGAAATTTGTCTTCAGGTGTGATTTCATGGGTTTCTTTCTTTGAAGAAACAACAAAAAAGAAAAAACTTAATCAGTTTATCGTTTTTATTTTTCCCTTTTTCCCCATTAAAAGAGAGCCATTCAAACTCTGCTTTGTTCTTTTTTTTTTTCTTTCTAAACATGTTTATGTTAGTTTTTTCTTCATAGAAAGAATCATGAAATGAAGAATTCTTGATGAACATGTAATTGGAGATAGATGAAACGTGTCATTTCCAATGATTCTTTTTGTTTTTCTCCCAAGAAAATGATTGAGAATTCAGTATGTTGATCTTAATCTTACACGTTTTCAAGATTCTACGTGTTGCCAACATTTATTTTGTGACTTCACACAAATGTAATTAACGAAACTGAATCTTTTTCCCTTGAAGAATTATGAACCAGGTTACACGGCACCGCCATCAAAGAAGTCCGAGCTTATTGATGAATGGACAATTGGGTACATACCATCTATCTTAAATTTCATAATTAATGTACCATAATAAACTGATAAATACATGCGTGTCGTTATCTAATTGTCATCGAACCCACAATACAAAGTTCCTGATAAGATAAGCAAAACATGCTTTATAACTAATCACTACCAAGTTATTCCACAAAAATAGGTTTAGTTTCCACCGAGCGTACTATGATTGGAGCGAAATATCAAGTTATTATGATAATGTTGGAACAGAGAAAGCTTGGAAATTCCGAGAAGAGAACACGAAAGAGAAGACCAAGAATTGATTGGTGCACCTCAAGCCATTCCAATTAACAATAATGCATATTCTGAAAGCTCACCTGCCGCCGATAGAAGCGCCGCTTGCTGCAGGTCTTTAGCTCTAACGGTACGTTCCATTTATTACTAATTCAACCCTTTATACCCACTTTTTTTTTCTTCTTCTAACACATCGTCTTTCACTGAAAATTAAACTCTTGATCATTGAAATTGGGTGATTCCTATACCAATAAGATATAAGGCCATTGGCATCCGTTCAGTTTAAGTTGTGTTTCAATTTGTTGAACATGGCTTTTTGTAATTGCTTGGTTTACAACTCATGCTTGGTCCAATAAGAGGATGACACAATATCTTAGCTCTTGATATGGAATGGTACATAGTTTGTAATGAATGTATACGTTGTTGACCTGATGACTTTGACCTTACTGTAGAATTTAAAATTCTGTGGCGTTACAATAGGAATGCTTTAATTTTGGTTTCAACCCAAATTGATTTACAATTTCTCCAATAAATAATGAATAAATAAACTTCTTCAGATTGGGTAACGGTTTGTGTAAGGGGACAGTAAAGTGGAGGCAGGACCAGGACGCCATAACTTGAAAAGACGGACAAAAAAGCAGACAATTCGTTGAAGTTGTCGTTTAGTATGCAATAATTAATGGTTATGTTAAATGAATTTGCAGTTCACGGTTCTTTTGCTTTTGAGACATTCTATAGACACATTCACTAATGGAACTGAAGACTACCCATTTTCACTTCTTACGGTAAGATTTTGTTATTGTAGTGTTATTTTTGAACTTCAAACTGTTCGAAATAGTCCATGTCCTCAGGAGCTGGCTGCATCATCGTTATTTTTCAGATAATTGTCTTCAGGATTAGTGGAATTGTTTTCCCAATGTACATAGTGTTTCGGACAATTGTAGCTATTCAAGAAACCATTCGTCGACAATATCAGGTGAGTTTCGATAATGCAATGACCATACTTTGGTTTAAACTTCATTCAAAATTGCCGCGTCTTTTTTGGCAAGTTTAAGCCGTCTGATTCTGTGTTTCAGTATTCCGATGAAGATGATGACTCAAATTCTGACGGAGATGAGGATGAACGGCGGCATTTAGTTTAAGCATTCTCATAAATAATAATGATTCTTTTTTACTTGTAGCTGAATGGGCATTATACCAATGCTCGTCTTGTCCAATATTCCCCATGTTTCAGGGGAGCAAATTAATAATAAAAAAAGATTTTTTTTTACAGAACTTGTGTACAGAATACTCTTTATATTCTTGGTACCAATAAATCCCACATTATGCACATCTAATCTAACCACTACTTTAATGATGACAATTAAGCAGTTAGACAAATACAAGAGCGCTAAGATTCAGTGGAATGAACCACCAAATTGGCTAAAATCGACATGTATTCACTTTAAAAGCAAGCTTTCCCATGATTGGCAACAGAATATGGGCATTGCCAACAACCGTTACCTTTTCTGGTCGACGTTACAACCATCTTTGTGGGGAGCATCACTCTCTTGATTGAGACAAAAAATTCTATACAAAAAGAGGTTGGTTAACCCAACTTACAGAAAGTGATATCCACATACAATAAGATCTAGCCTACATACGAAATTTTCTTTTCAAATTCACTCGGAGTGCTCTCTATCAGGACATCACTACTCATCTTACTACATGAGATGTCAAAATTTGAAAGCAATGCCCCAACCATAAAATCAGCAATACTATCGACAGCTAAGATGATTTTCGAGGTAGAATATTATCGTCATGTTTTCATTGATGGCAGAAATCAAGGTTTCAACTTTAATGCTGCTCCATAAGCTGTTTTGTACTAACCTGAATTTCTGTCAGGGTGTTGATGCCAATGCCGTCAGAATCAAGAGAATTGCAACATCTCAAATTAGTTGTAATGTTGATCAAATTTCGGATGAAGGCTGCCATTTTGTCACTATGAATATGAGTGGCCGAGCTTCCTTCTGATCCCTTTTGGTAGTTACCATATATAGCCTCAAATTCTCTGGACTTAGCTGCAGCTTTTTCAAGAACAGAATCCGGAAGTCCTGGCAAAATTAGTTATACAAAGTGTCAACACATTACTGATAACTTCAAGCACAATTCAGATCCAGAATAGCTAAAAATTTAATTCAGCCACTGATACACTTGCCTATCATCTCTTAGGATTTTTTAAAATGAAACCCACATGATTCTAGTCCTCGCATTTGACTATCATCTTTTCAATATCATTTGCTAAATCCAAATTTCACCTAAGATATCTAAGACCTGTCTGTTGTCAAACTGAATGTTAAAAAAAAAAGGTAAGAATAAAGAACAGAGATTTTGAAGCATTCATTTCCTGCACAAAAGTCCGATACTAAACCAGACAAGGCAAACTCCAGAGGAATATCCAGTCGGAAAAGTATACAAGTGACAGAGAGCATTACCAGCTAGTCTTGCAACATTTACACCATAGCTTTTTGGGCACGCACCAGACATTAACCTATACAGAAAGGTGACTTCTTCAATTCCTCCAACTCCATTTCCAACTTGACAAGCCATGTGGCAGAGAGAGACCTATGGAGGAATCAGAATAGTAAATTAGAGAAAAGTCTTAAAGATAGACAGCCAAATAAGGAAAAACTCAAAAATAATAGTATATCTGCAAATGAAGTATCAGATGTTTTAGGGCCAAATGATAACAACCAGGAGATAAAAACCCAAACGCTTCCATTTGAGGGAGGAAGAGACCAAAATTTAACAAACACCTTAATTGAGTTAATAAACATGAGTGTACCTTGGGATCTTTCTCATAGTCTACAGCTAATCGGTGATAGTGAGTTGAAAACATCCCTCGGCACTGCACCTTGTGAACAAAATGTTCAAGAACTGATTCTCTGAAAAACATACAAAGCCAATAAAAAAAAAACTGAGATTGAGTACCACCAAGCAGGAATTGTAGGGAAGATCTAAATCACTGAAATAATATTGTTCATCAGTGGCACATACGCTATTGCTTGTCCATCTGAAGTAGATGTGCCACGCCCAAGTTCATCCAGTGCCACCAATGAATTTCGAGTAGCTGATGACTGTAAAGCCAGGAAAAAAAAAACAGTATAAATTGAAAGAATAGAAATAGACCTTCACATTTACTTGTACTTGAAAAGTTTTTCTAACATAAGGCCATCAACTTGCGCACCCACAGGGACAAAATAATGCATTTACAATTTTATTCTGAATGCTTTAAAAATCTAGAAATCTCACCAGCATCAGTGCAGTCTCAGAAAGCTCTGTTAAAAATGTGCTTTGCCCCGATATAATATGATCTTTTGCACCCATTCGGACAAAAATCTGGTCAACAGGTGTCAACTCAAGGCTTTCTGCCGGAACATCAGCTCCCACCTGGAAAAAGGAAAGGTGAAGAAT
>CAODLS010334478.1:0-32097 GCA_948243855.1 Flueggea neowawraea
ATAGTTTTCTTATTTTGCTTCTCTGTTTCAAAGGCTGGACTTCCAGATGATCTTTCGGAGAATCCATTGGACAATGTTGAACTCCTTCAAGATCAGCTAGATTGCTTTCCTTACCTTTGCAGATTCCAGGTTCAATTTCTGTAGACAAAGCTTTTTTATTTTGCCAGTCTGAAGTTTCTTATGTTTTGTTTTAATAACAATTGATATTGCTTTTATTTACCTTGTGTGAGATTTTCTTTTGATTCATTTGCCATCTTTATGGGCTGTATTAATCTGTTCTAGTTCATGGCAGTATCAAAGCAGCGCTTTGTATATAATAAACATAATGGAGCCTATTCTGCAATCGTACACAGTATGTTACATAGCAAAGTGAATTTTTGAGTTTGAAATATTCATGGATTGATCTTGATAATCTGTAATAAAATCATGTAGGAAAGAGCTCAAGTACAGACAGCTGATAAGCATGAGCTTGCTGTTATTGAGGCAAAACTTACTTGGATAGTTCATATCATCGCTGCAATTGTTAAAATAAAACAGTGCACTGGTTGCAGGTATTTTATTCTCATTTCTATTGTTTCTTTTGTAATTTTCTCATTTTCTGCTACGAATAGCTTGTTGCATTTAGTAAACATAATGTTACATTTATCCCATGCAGTCTGGATTCACAAGAAGTGCTTGATGCAGAGCTTTCGGCTCGTGTTTTACAACTAATAAGTGTCACCGACAGTGGACTGCATTGCCAGGTGTGCAAAACTTTGGTTGATATACTTTATATCTTTGTTTCAGTAATATTTTGCATGGGGTATTGATACATTTAAAAAAGACAAAGTTATAGAATAAAATAGTTAGCAACCATAATTACTAGGTTAAATTAATGTATGAACGTGGATCTTATTTGTGATACTAACTTCTTATTGCTCATGTTGTTCATGGTAATTTGATCTTGTGATTCTTACAAAAGATATAGTGAAGCCTCAGTGCAGATTTTGTTTTTGGGAAGCAAGCAAACGGATTGAAACTTCATGGCCATTAAGGTTGTAAAAAATTGAAATACATTTCAAGTCCATTGCAGCCCTTTTTTTTTTTCTTTGAAAATCTCAATAGATTGATCCTTAATAGATTTATTTAATATATTTACTTAATGACTTTGCTAACTTCAAATTTCTCATTCAATATGCACCAAGAGTTTTCCAAACCTTATGGCCAAATAACCTTATGGTTTATTAATATATCTCTCCTTTCCTTGATGAATTTTTCATTTTTTTTTGTCATTTTTATAATTTTATGGTATCTTTCTTTGAAACAAATTAATAATGAACTTATCTATCAAATTTATGGCATTTTTTTTACATTTTCCTATGAATTTACCAATCACAGTTGTTTTAATTTTTTGATTTGTTAATTTTAATATTGTATTAATATCTACCGATTTCTCTTATTCATTAAACAAATAAATCATAGTAATTTTAACCAAATTATTTTTATTCATTAATTTTTCGTTGTATTAATATTTACCCTTTTCTGTTTCCATCCATCTTCCTCTCTTCTATGTAAAACTCAATTTCAACGTATAAATTATTAAACCCATATATTTGTTTTTGTTCTTATATCCATCTGTCCTCCCATTGTTTAAGCAGTGGTATGTTAGAAGTGATAACCACATTCACCGTGGCGTAAATCCACTCACAATCTAGTAGACACTTATGTTGAAGCACACGTGACCACCCAGTGACCTTAGGAATTATGTGTGAAAAAAAAGTCCTACTGTTATTTATGGTGGTGTTGCGATATGTTGTGTGGCTTTAATTATTAGTTGGCAGTGTTTGCTGTATGGAACAATTTTTTTCAAATGAGAAAATGGAAGACAAGAAATGTAGGATGGTTTGGCTGGGAAATAAACGAGAGAAAAAAAAAATTCGAACAGAATATATATGACAACATAACATGATGCTGTTGATTACAATAGTCCATCTTAAGTAGCATAGTTCAGTGGAGAATAGAGCACAGCTTCTTTTTACGGTATCAAAGTCTACTAAACATGAAATTGAAAAAGTTGTAATATTTATTGAAGTTCTGAATTGCTATCCATATTGTGATTGAATTTATTGTTGAATTTTCTCTAATGTTGAAATTTTTTAATACAATATATTTCTGAGTCTCATTAAATGGTGGGATACTCTTCTTTAATTCCCCCATCAATGGGATCCTATCTTTCTGTATGGAGAGGTTTAAATTTACCGTGGGTAAAATATTGTTTAGGATCCAGAAATAAAATATCATATGCATTTTTCTGTCAACTTTGTGCTTATTGCTGCTTTTGTAAGTGTTTTTCTTTTACTAAATTGTTTACTGCGAATTGTCATGTAAATATAAGCAGTAAGCATCTGTGAAAGAGAGGATTTCTTTAATGTTTTCATGCTAACATTTGTGGAGGCGCGTGAGAGAAAATTTGAGTTAGTAATGTTGAGGATGGCATGTGAATATGTATCCTTATAGTATTTGTGAAGTACTTTATTAAAATAAACATTGCATGAATAATCATATTGCTAATGCATAAGGATCAATGTGTTTGGAATGATCAATTAAATTAGTTGTTTCCAATTACATGGCTCATAAATTTTATAGACCAATTTATTCTCTTCAGGGTTAAACTTATTAAATGGAATTGCATGATTAAATTTAGTTCTTTTTTTTTTTGTGCATAATGGGCTACAGTTACTATATGCTTATTTAGAAGATCAGTCACATTTGCTGTAAACACAGTTGAAATAGGTCATTCTTTTGTAGAATTAGACTGGTTGAAGGTTTGTTTATTTTCAAACAAGCTTTGTTGTGTTTAAACAGATTTATAAGGTTTTTTTTTCCGATGATTGATTGATAATAAATATGTTTTGCATTTGAGTATTGGATGAGATTGTTTAGTCATGTGACTTTTCATGTGCATTATAATTAACTTGAATGCCAATGTATCTCATCTTCTGATATGAAAAATTAATTCCAACTGCCACCCTTGTAGAGCAATATGATGCATTTGTTCCTAATATGTCTATTCTTTAGAGCACAAACTGTAGGCTACCAACTTTACAGAAGTGCTTGGGAGATGCTAAAGATTTTATTCTTTGGAAATCCAAATAGACATCTTTGGTTCTCTACTTTTGGCAGGCCATTGCCGTTATTTTGGAGGATATTTTTTTTATATTCTTTTTCCTGTTATTGATGTTGCCAAAGGTTTTTTCTGATAACTTAAAATACAGGAACGTAGAAGACTGAAAATGAAAAAGATTTGCAGTTTTTTTTTCTATATGAGGTTGTGATTTTATGTGGTTTATGCCTTTATTTACAAATGAACCCCTCATATTCTAGAGAATTAACAGACAACTCTTATTACTCTCATAGTTCCCATATAAAAAAAATTAAGTATAGTTTCTATCGAATACCCACCAACTTTATTTGCTTTAATCTCTGTTTTTTTATGTTGTTTTAATTATCTCTACATCAAACAGAGATACAGTGAAATCAGTAAACAAAGACTCGACCGGGCAATTCTTACTTTCTTTCAGAATTTTCGCAAGTCGTATGTTGGTGACCAGGCTGTGCACTCATCTAAGGTAATGGAGTTCTGTTTTTCTTTTATGAACTTTATTATCTTTATATCATTGACACTTCTGTTTTCTTTTGCAGCAGTTGTATGCCCGACTGTCTGAGCTTCTTGGACTTCATGATCATTTACTGTTATTGAATGTCATTGTTGGGAAGATTGCCACAAACCTAAAATGTTATACTGAGGTTGTTTATTCATTCTTAGTTTTGTTATTATATTTTTATTGAGGTTTTTATTTTTCCTTATTTTATGCTTATCTCAGAGTGAAGAAGTCATTGATCACACACTAAGTTTGTTCTTGGATCTGGCATCTGGGTTTGTCTTACTGCCTTTGGCTGAGTAGTGATTTTAATTATTAATTTGTTATAATGATCAACTTGTTTTTGGTTATTCCATCATCCTTGTCCCTTTTTTCAACAGATATATGACTGGAAAGCTTCTTCTGAAGTTGGACACCATCAAATTTATAGTGGCTAACCATACTGTAATTAATTTCTAGTTTCATCATTCCACATTTACTACAAATTTTGAACTCGTGGCAAATTGTTGATTGAAAAGAAAATTTTCGTACTTTTCAGAGGGAACACTTTCCATTCTTAGAAGAAATCAGATGCTCGCGTAGCAGAACAACTTTTTATTATACCATTGGCTGGTTAATATTTATGGAGGACAGCCCTGTGAAATTCAAGTCTTCAATGGAACCACTTTTGCAAGTACTTTACCCTCATCCTGTTGCTTTTATAACCCCATTGGCTATCTAGGTCTTTTAGGAGTCATCATGAATCAATTTCTGATACTGAATACGTAAAATATCTTTTGGAACACAGTAAATTTTCTGCAGTAAATTCTTTTTTGATAAAATTTAGATGTCTTTCCCAGTTGCCAAGTTCGGCAAGCAATATTAAAAAGATCGTTAGAAAGATGATCTTTTGTGCGGCTGTCTATTGGCATTGCTTACATGATCTTTTCTGTTTCTGGTGATGCTTGTATTTGTAATTTTTTTTTGAATTTATATAAACTTTTCTTTTTTTCCTAGGTTTTTATCAATCTGGAATCGACACCTGATTCAATGTTCCGAACTGATGCTGTTAAGTACGCTCTAATTGGATTAATGAGGGATCTCAGAGGAATTGCAATGGCCACTAACAGGTCAGTCTGCAATGAACTATACACTGATGATTTGTATGGCTACAAATATATGCTCATTTAGAAAATGAAAAAGAGTGAGCATTCATGTTTGTATCCTGGCTTATTCATTTGTATGTGTGACACTGTTCTTTGATATCCTTCAGTCGCAGAACATATGGGCTTTTATTTGACTGGTTATATCCAGCTCACATGCCAATTCTCTTGAAAGGCATTTCTCACTGGACAGATACACCTGAGGTAGGAAGCACTGTTAGTTTGTCTGTCGAATGTTTGTTATCTTTTTAATCTTTTTATTTCTTGACATTAAACTCAAACATGAGGTTTTTGAAGCCTTAAAATTGATCAGTTAACATTTACTAATATTTCCATTTGGATAATTGCAAGTTCGCTAGCCACTAGTTTCTGTATGTTGTTGCTTCTTGTTGTCATTGCTTCTTGTGGCCCATTAATGTCTGATATTGATTTTGAGCTGTAAATATGCAAAGATTATTTGGTAGAGTCTAACCTAGTTCTGTTAATCAGAATTTAATCCCTCAGATGAAGGGATTACTACTAATTTCGTAGTTGACTAATAGCTTTCCTAGGTTTCTTCCTAGCATTATATAGTTGTCTGTCAGTTTTTTCTAAATTGTTTCATAGTTTTTCTTCCTGAATTAGCACTGTTTATAACCTATAAATCTAGCAATATAACTGACAGAAATATATTAAGAATATATTCACAGTAGAAGATATGACTGCAACCCTTTTAGTTAAAAACAGTTTTCATGCAACACAAATGGGAGGCTGAAGCTAAGAAAGAAGAGAAACAATAGGAACTAAAGAAGTGGTGACATCATTTTAAATAAATTTAAACTTGCATCATTATTTTCCCTGGAATAAATATTTTAAACCCCAATTTTTTTTTGAGTTAATAGCTAAAAATAACCTAAACTTTACACATTTTATCAAATCTAGCCTATTCTCTTAAAAATAACCTCAAATAGCCTAAACTTTAACTTTAGTATCAAATATGGCCCGCCATCTATTTTCTGTTGGTGTAGTCTGTTAAATTGTGAGATGGCCTGGTTACTTGATGCTGACGTGTACAACCACGTCTACAGTTTTAATATAAAAAATTAAAAACCAGTCTGAAACCAATCGCTAAAACAAACAAAAACTAAAACCAAAATCAAATTGAAGAGGATACTCAAACCCAACCCCAAATGGTGAAAGCTCCATCCCTTTCTTGACTCTTCACCACTGTCTCTGTCAACATCATGGATTAAAACCTCCTACCCTACTTATCAACACCATAGATATTAACAAAAATAAACACAAAATCAACAGAGGCTGAAGAAGAAAGTGATCTGAGCAGCGATTAGACAAAGCTAGACGCTGAATGCAAGACCTAAATCCACAATCCAGAGGCTTCTCTTTAGTTGAATAAAGAAATTATTGGTCTATTTTGCTGGCTCTCTCTGATTTGTCACAAACCCATCTTGAATCCCTCTGTCTCAAACTCGTCTTTCCCATTTTAAATCCCTTTTTCTCAAACCCATCTTGAATCTCCCGTCAAGAAGTTCACTCTCGACGAAAACGTCTCCATCACCACTCTCTTTAGTCACATAAACCCTCACATGAAACCAAGAAATACAACCCTTAGATCTTCCGTCTCTTCTTCGATTGCTCCCTCTGTCTTTTTTTGGGTCTCGTCTGGTTTTTCTTTTTCTTTTTGGGTCTTGGATGTTGAAACTAGAAGGAGAGAATGTTTCCATCGTGTTTCAGACGTATAATCGAAGTAGTGAAGGTGTTTGTGGTGGTGTTTTTCAAACTAATCAAAGTGGGTTTCGGTGTTTGAAATAGAGGTGGGTTTGGTTTTAATTGGTTATGGTTTTTGGTTGATTTATATTTTTTTATATTATAAAATTACTGACTTGGATACAAATATTGACATAACAGCTGCACAAATTTTTCCACCTCAGCTTGCCAAGCTGTCATTTGACGGAGAGACTAACATATTTTTAACGGTAGGTTATTTTTGCAATAAAAGTGAAAGGTGGGGATATTTCAGGATATTTTTAAAAGAATATACTAGATTTGATAAAAAGTGTAAAGTTCAGGTTATTTTTATCTATTAACTTTTTTTTTTTCATTTATGAGATGTTTGAAATAATTTGCTTATATTTTCATTAAATTTCATTTCAGCTTTTTTTTTTTTAATTTATTTTTATTCTTATTGTCTTATATTATCACATATTCAGGCATTATTACTTTTCTCAATGTGGCAGGTTACCACCCCATTGCTAAAATTCATGGCTGAGTTTGTCTTGAATAAGGCCCAACGCTTAACTTTTGACTCCTCTTCACCTAATGGCATCCTTCTTTTCCGCGAAGTCAGCAAGTTAATTGTAGCCTATGGCACGAGGATATTAGCTCTTCCAACTGTTGCTGATCTCTATGCTTACAAATACAAGGGAATATGGATATGCTTAACTATTCTATCAAGAGGTTGGAAAACTTGAATGTAGTGCCTTTATATACACATTATTATTAATATTTATTTGAACTTTTGATATTTTGTGCCATGTTTTCTGAACGGTTCTGTTTATCTCTTGGTGTGCTTGTGTGCATTTTTTTCCCTCATGTTCATTAATGTGCAAATTCATCTTAACAAAACAAACTATATTTTATATATAATGCTTGCAGCTTTTGCTGAAATATGCTAACAAAAGAATATGCCAACGTTAATTTATTCTATGTGTAACAACTCTTTTTTGGTTTACATGCTTTTTTCTTCCTTTGTGCCATGCACTGATTGCTGTTCTGTCTCCCTTTCTTTTGATGTTTAAGAGTTGGCTAAAAGAGGCCTAATTCTGTCCAGAGAGCTTCGGTTATATCTGTCGATATCCAATGTTGACAAATTTATTCATATATTCCCCATGTAATACACTGCAGCCCCTCACTGTAGGACAATCTTAAATTTATTGACAAATTTTAGATTGTCCGTTGAGAGTAATCTGAATTAATTAGTGTCATTTGCATTTGTTCTATTAGCCTATTAGTTCAAGTAATAATGATTAATTAAAAACATATGTTCATATAATATACATATTATGAGTTAATTTGTTTTTACCACGCCCATTATTGGCAGCCCTGGCTGGAAACTACGTGAACTTTGGCGTGTTTGAACTTTATGGCGATAGAGCACTCTCAGATGCACTTGATATTATTCTGAAGATGACACTATCCATTCCTCTATCTGATATATTGGCATTTAGAAAGGTAATGGGAAATTTCTCTCAGATGGGATGCTCCATTGAAGTTTACAGTCCATCCTTTTCCTTTTTTGTCCATTTTCCTTTTCTTTTTCTTCTTCCTTTAAAAAAAAAAACAGTTTGAAGGATGTTACTGGAAAATAATGGGTTATTAACATTGCTAATATTCTGAATGTGATGTTATCGTTCTGAGGTTTGGGTTAGTTGGTGCTCACCCATATGATGATTAGTTTCTTCTTTTCAATATCTTCTGAATTTTTTTCTGTCCAATTTCAATTTTTAGGTATTGTAATTTAAGGTTTTGTTTCAGTTAGCTATTAAGGATGTATTAAATATGTGGCCATTGGTTTTCAATCAATGGCTGTTTCTCCAGTCAAATTTGAGATCAGCTGTGTCAAAAAGTGGATATTGTTTGCTGTTTACACTTTTGATTGCAAGTTTATTGATTGAAACACTTCTGTGCAGCTGACAAGGGCATACTTTGCATTCTTGGAAGTTTTATTCAGCAGTCACATTGTGTTTATATTGAATTTAGATACAAAGACATTCGCGCATATAGTTGGTTCCCTTGAATCTGGACTTAAAGGCCTGGATACAAATATCTCATCACAGGTTTGTCATGCTCACTGCACTGTTGGTGAATCAAGCAGCTGCATTTAACTTTGTACTGTTATTTTTTTGGTTTATTTACTTGATTCCAAATATTGAAACCTGGAAATGTGAACTTCGTTACAGTGTGCATCTGCTGTTGATAATTTAGCTGCTTTCTATTTCAACAACATTACAATGGGTGAGGCACCCACTTCACCTGCTGCAGTCAATCTTGCTCGACACATTGCAGAGTGCCCCAATTTATTTCCAGAGGTAAGTTAAGTATACTTTTGTTGGTTTATCTTCTAATGCCATTTAAAAAGGCGATAGTCTACCTTCTTGTGTTCAGTTGATGTTCAGTCTCGATAAAGTATATCCTTGTTAGTTATCTTTTCGTTTCTTCATGTTGAGCATCAGCTGTCCAATTTTCCTTATCTTGTTCCTTTGTTTTTTTTGTTTCTTTCTTCATTTTCGGTTGTCATGGGAAGACGATAGAACCTTGTGAAAGTCTCAGAATGGGGGTCAAGGATGGTAAATTTTGAAAGAGGATCTGTATGACTATTGTTTTCTTTCAGGCATTTGGTCGAATAGTGGGAGAACATTGTTTTTGTGCTGTGTGGCTGATTCGAATCTGACAATATAGCAATGGTCTCAAGTCCTATTCATTCTCACTTGGTTTTAGACATTTGTTTCCATTTTCTTTTTGATTTAACATTACAAGAAATATAATTGAGGTCAAGTCATTTCTGCAAAAATATCAGTTTCATCAAAAAAAAAAATTTATTCGGGTGTACACACACACACACACACACACACACATAGCTTGCATGTAATTGTGATGGTGATGATTTTTGGTGGGTACTTGCCATTGGATCATGGTATCAGTGTAGGTATAGTCAATTATGATCACATGCGTGATAAATAAATCAATCTTGCATGCCATTGGATGCTTGAAATTAACTTGGACCCTTTTTTTATCCAGCTCATGATTCACTTATTTACCATGCTCAATTCTCCATTTGCCAATTGTCCCTGCGGTAATAGCACTTTTACTGCACCATTTTGAGATGTCGAATTTGTTAAGAAATAATGAACCTTCTATATTATTAAGACGACCTGGAGTTTTAATTAATCAAGTTGGATGTTCAAAATTATCACAGTAGCTGTGAATTTTTCATAGTTGATATTAATCAACACATGAACATTATAACAAGTATTTGTTCTGGCATTGTCTTGGAGCTCTCTCTTATTTTCTTTGATTATCTTTTCCATTCTGCTCATTTACAATTTCTAGTGTTCACTGCTCTTTGTTATTGTATAATGGTCTGTGAAAGGAATATGCTTCAAAATTATCACAGATATATAATGTGCAATTTGATATTAACAAACACATGAATATGATATATTTAAATATTTCTATCGGCATTATCTATTGGAGCTCTCTCTATTTTCTGTGATTATCTGTTCCACTCTGCTGTATTTACAATTTCTAGTGTTCTTTGCTCTTTGTTACTGTATAGCGGTGCATAATTCTGCATGTAATTTGCAGATACTGAAGACCTTGTTTGAAATTGTTTTATTTGAGGACTGTGGGAACCAGTGGAGTCTTAGCAGACCTATGCTGAGCTTAATTTTACTTAGTGAACAGGTAATATATCATGCTTTTTATCCTGTTTCGAGTTCTCTATATGTAGTTACTTTTGATCAATGCATTAGTGGGCTGGAACAAATCTAAATGTTTAATGTCATATCTCACTATATCAATTTTCTTTTTTTTTTTTTATGATTGGTGAGAAAAGTGTTGGCGTGCCTATGTTAAAGTCCAACTTATTATGGGATAAGTTGGGGTTGTGATCCCACATCAACCAAGTATGGGATTGGTTGGTGGTTTATAACGGGCACCCTCCCCTTACAAGCCGGTTTTTAGGGGTGAGTTCTGCCCAGTGGATTCATAACAGTACATCATAAAACTTACCAAAAAAAAAGAAGTTGTGAACCATAGGGAAATGGAAGAGATGCATCATGCATCTGTCATGCAGATGTGTATTAGAAGAGAAGTAATGAACCATAAAACTGACATTCTTTTCCCAATTTCTGTTTTCTATCTTCATAGGATCCTAGAAATTGGATGAGCTGGATGACCCGTGGTGCCTTCCTGAATCTAGATATAAGCTCTTTAATGCCATTACTCCAGTGACTATTGTGCCGGTCTTCTTAAAAGTGGATAAAAATGCATCAAAAGATAAAAAAGCAAATCGAGTTGTGAAATACAATAATCTACTAACTCCCTCCTACTACGGAAGATGGGTGGCTAATTTATCTGGAATTCTATAGTCTTCAAATTATTAATTATCCTGTCACACTAAAAACTGAAAACAGGATTTTTGTGGCATCGGGAGTAATAGGATCTTGTCACATTATCCAACTTTAGATGATCAATTCCATTTATCTTGTCTTCTATTTGTTTCTGGAACTCAATATGATGATATTTATGTGGGCTGAAGAGAAATCATGGAGAAGCAGAGGTACAGCACGCATGAATTTCCACATTTTTTTTGCTTTTAGTGATTCTTTTTTACTACGCTCCGAGTGAATTTAATATGTGGGGTTGACAGGGAATTTCTTTCCAGCCATTTATCCTTGTGCAAATTTTTAGTGTATTCTACAGTCAAAATTTAAGACTTTAAAGAAATTTTTATTGTTCACAAATGTAAATAGTCATTTTGTGATGCATCTACATTTTGTTTCAATTACCTCATAGAACTTTGACAAAGTAAGCCTTATGTCTTTTTCTGGCCATGACAGATAACCACTTCTCCGTAATTTGCTTCTGTTGCATTTAAATTAAATTTCTTTTAAAATTATAGATTTTGAATTCTTATAATGTTTGATACTGGAAATATCATTTGCTTGCAGATGTTTACAGATTTGAAAGCTCAAATTTTGTCTTCACAGGTAAACTTTTGCTTGTGTGGTTATTATCAATATTATTATTCCAGGCGCTTCTCTTGTTCTTTGAATCATCCTGATGTAGGTGTGTCTAGGGGTGGCAACAGCAAAAGAAAATGATCTGTTCGATTTTACAATATTTTACTAATCTGATTGATGCATATTTAATTCTTATTTGGAAAAATTCTGTCATATTTTTCATGAACTTATTTGAGATATTGATACCGTACTTGAGTCATTTTTTAGTTTGTTTTATAATAATTATGGATGTTAGAAAGCCTAATGATCTTGAAATTACGCACACAAGGAGTTCGGTTGCGGGATCACTAAATGGTTGAAGGGGTTTTAATAGACTGTGATCTCTATGTGGAACTTAATAGATTGTCATGGTAGGTTATTATAAATTAAATGTGTAATGACTAAGAACAAAACTCAAAAAAATTTCCCCTTGGCTCGATTTTGTTTAATTTCATTTTCAATTTTTTTCCTTTTCCTCTCTTCTCTAAAATGAGTCTTTCACGTAACCTCTGTATTTGTATCATATTGCAGCCAGCGGACCAGCATTCACGGCTCTCTGTCTGTTTTGACAAACTGATGTCAGATGTTACCCCAAGCTTGGATTCGAAAAACAGGGACAAGTTCACACAGAATCTCACTGTTTTCAGGCACGAATTTTGCGTGAAGTAACCTCATCCTCTCTGCTACATTGTAACTCTACTTGAAACTGATATCTACAAGCAAGATGTTCATTTGAAGAATCCCCTATTCTGTGATATTGTCATGTACGCATCAATCCTTTGCTTCGTTTCTGGGGAAGAACATCTTTGTACTGACACGTCTACATGCCTGTTGTCCCAGTCTGTGTGAAGCAAATTCTCGCGAAGGTGTCCGATGGATGTTGTATCGAGTTTCTTTCTGTTGTACAGACTCCTTTTTGTTGCGTTTGGAAGCCGGGGAAGATGGTACAAACTTGAAAGTATTGTAAAGAAGGTCAACATGGTTGCGGTGGTGGGTGATTTGGATGGATATTGCATTTTCGTATATCAATTCTTTTTAGAACAAAGATGTAAATCATTCATGAGGTTTATATGTTCTAGATATTGGTTAAAAGAGTTTTTTTTGTATATTAACATTTACATATTCTTTGTATCTGTCATAATAGCTAATACAAATGAAAAGAAGGAATGAAATTTTTACCATTGGCCCTGTTGTCCAACTCATTGCTTCTGCATTGTTAAAAAGAAAAAAAAAACTCATTGCTTCTGTAGTCATAGCTTGAGAGTGGGGGACAGTAACTTCCTATTTGTTTTTGTTTTTCCCGCCGCAAGGTTGGAGTAAAATTTCTGCTATTATATGGCTAGGAAAAATATTTCATGATGCCACGAAATGCTTGTATTGTTTTTTCTTTCTTATTTTCTATCAAAATGAGACGGATTTTGGTACGGAGGGAGTATTTGCATTGGGTTGCTTTAGAACCCCAAATAAGAAATGGCAAAGCAACCAAGGGCCTCTTGTTTTTCTTTTTTTCCTTTTCTATTTTCTATGTTTTTCTCTTCTCTTTTTCTTTGTAGTGTAGGTTGCTTTAGAACCCGATAGAAGAAATGGCAAAGCAGCAAAGGACCTGTTTTTTCTTTCTATTTTTTTAATCAAAATGAGACAAAAGGAGCATTTGTATCGAGGGTTGCTTTAGAACCCAAAATAACAAATGCCAAAGTAGCGTAGGACCTTTGCAGAGTAAAACTATTTCGCATAGGTGAGGTTAATCATGCACATGTAATATTGTCTTCTAATTTCAAAAATAAATAAATTTCTTGTTAAAAGTGGCGAAATTATAGTGAATAAAATTAGGGAGTGGCGGAATACCTCTTGTAGACCCGAATCGGTTAATTTTTGACCGACCGAAAACCGAAGCACCAAAAGGACTTAAGTTTGACTTCTACAATCCAAGAGCTACCTTATGCAAGAGCCACCTTAGAGTGACATCATAAAGGGCTATAATTTCTGTAGAGAATGTATGAGGGTAGAGATTGACTTTTTGCTCCTCTTATATTGTATGTTCATACACACCTTCAAAATACTTGTCATCCATGCTATGCATGCTAGACAAGTGTTATTTGGTTTGGTGCTTGGTTGGAATAAACTATCCTAATGGTTGAATCATCATGACTAGACTAACCAGCAATGAATCAATCACTTAAACTAACATCTTTCACTTACACATGATAGATTCAAACTCACTTCGTGTCAATTCTTTGTTCTCTTTTTCTTTGCCAAGTTCATGCAGGCAAATAAGTTGTGTGACCGACATACTTCATCGTAGCACATTACTTATATGTTGTTTAGGAGTATATGGTAATTCCTACATAATTAGAGCATTATGCAACACCCTAGATCCATTAAATCACATTTAAGTCATCTAAGATTCTCTTTTTATTCAATCGTACTTTGTATTCACATTCATATGTTGACGAACAAAATATAAACAATATACCGATGAATGCAACCAAATGTGATACTTATATGGTCTTTTCTCTTTCTTGATAATTATCCATCTCTAATTCAATTGCTTTTCTAGACATGCCCCCAGTAGACTGAATCACTCATAGTCCTTTGAAGATATACTAAGAACCAAAATAAGTCACAGGGGTACTCTTAGAGGTTAATCCTCAGGGTCTAACGCATTTGGGAAGCTGAAATCTTTCTTCAGTTACCCTCATTAGTCAATTTATGCACTTGTAGTCTGAAACACATGCTATGGTATTTAACTCCTTTCCCCATGGAGCATATACCAATTTAAATTTGCTACTGTACAAATGATAGTTCAAATGCACTCTGTAGATAAATGTTGAGAGATATTCTCGAAAGGGAATACTCTTCTATAAATAAACTAAATCAGTATCATGTACAGTTGTAGTTTCCTAGTTTACCTCTATGTTCATATCATATAATGTGTATATAATATAAAGAGAAAAAGGGCAATAGATAAGAAGAAATAATTCTGTTCAGGTACCTATTTCTGGATGGTATCAGAGACATCCTGAACAGAACCAAAAAACCCTAACCGGCCCTTGAAACCTTCTTGAACTAAAATGGCTTCTGAAATTACCTCTCATACACCTACACATACCTCTCATACTTAGAATTCTATTTCTGATTCTCACTCCATTCAGATCACATCTATACATCTAAATGGAGATAATTTCCTTCGCTGGTCACAATTTGTCCGTATGTACATCCGTGGGAGAGGCAAGATTGGATACTTGACAAGAGACAAGAAAGAACGTACTACTACTGATCCTGGTTATGCTAACTAGGATGAAGAGAATTCCATGGTGATGACTTGGCTAGTTAATTCTATGGAAGAGGAGATTAGTTCCAACTATATGTGCTACAACACTGCAGAGGAACTGTGGGATATGTAAGCCAAATGTATTCTGACCTCGAGAATAAATCTCAGGTATATGAGTTAACTCTCAAACTAGGACAGATCAAACAAGGTGAGGACTCTGTCACTAAATATTTTAATTCTTTGAATCGGGTCTGGCAAGACTTAGATATGTTTAATGATTATGAATGAAAGTCTACTGATGACTTTAGTTATTACAGAAAAACTGTTGAGGATAATAGGATATTTACCTTTCTCGTTGGATTGAATGTTGAGTATGATGAGGTGAGCGGTAGAATTCTTGGTAGACAACCACTTCCTTCCATGGCAGAAGTGTTTGCAGAAGTATGCAGGGAGGAGAGCAGGCGTGTGGTGATGCTTGGCAAAAAAAGCTCATAACCTCTGGAGTAGAAAATTCGGCTTTGGTTACTAGAAATGTTATAGGCCGCAATAAGAAGTCTAAAGAGAGACCACACATTTGGTGTGATTATTGCAACAAAGCAAAACATACAAGAGAGACGTGCTGGAAGCTACATGGAAAACCAGCCAACTGGAAAGGCTCACTTGATGGGAGATTCACTAAAAATCTTGCAGCCAATGAAGTGTCCTCTGAAAATATTAGTCAGGAGCAAATAAATCATATCTGGACAATACTGAAAAAAAGTCTGAATCCTCACAGGTTCCTAATACATCTGTTCTTAGTTCTTTTAAGGCTTTCTCTTGTTCCTTTCCATATCATTATACTCCCTGGATTATTGATTCGGGAGTTTCTGATCACATGACCAGTCAATCAAATCTATTCCATACTTACACTCCTAGTTCAGGTCATGAAAAAATTTGTATTGCTGATGGTTCCTTCTCTGCTATCGTTGGAAAAGGTTTGATCCACCTTTCCCCTAATATTTGCCTCAAGTCAGCCTTACATGTTCCTAAGCTAACTTGTAACCTACTGTCAGTTAGCAAATTAGCACAAGATTCTAATTGTTCTATTATTTTCTATGAATCTCTTTGTGTTTTTCAGGAGCAAACTATGAGGAGGATTGGCAGTGCTAAGCTAATTGATGGTCTCTACTACTTTGTTGAGGATGTCTTGCAAATTAAAGAAGCTCAAGGATTAAGTAGTATTAGTTTTACCTCTGTTAAAGATGAAATATTGCTATGGCACTCTAGATTAGGACATCCTTGTTTTCCTTATTTAAAGAAGTTAATGGCTAAATTGTTTCATTCTATTGATCTTTCAAAACTTGAATGTGAACATTGCATTTTGTCTAAAAGTCACATATCTTTTTACCCAATAAAGTCTTACACAGCTTCCATGCCTTTTTATCTAATTCATAGTGATGTGTGGAGACCCTCTAAAGTGAAAACTCTCTCTAGAAAAAGATGGCTTGTGACATTCATAGATGATCACACGAGGGTGTGTTGGGTGTATATGCTACGTGAAAATTTTGAAGTTGCTACTGTTTTTAAAGACTTTTACATTATGATTGAAACCCAATTTCAAACTAAAATCAATATCCCGCACTCTAATAATGACACATAATATTTTAACAGTGTTCTCGGTATTTTTTAAAAACCAAAGGAATTTTACATCAATCCATGTGTTGATACTCCTCAGCAAAACGACATTGTTGAAAGAAGAAACAAACACTTACTAGAGGTTTCTCATGCATTGATATTTAAAATGAGTGTTCTAAAATACCTATGGGGTGAGCCTGTATTAACTGCTTCTTATCTTATTAATAGAATGCCAAGTCGTGTCCTAAATTATAAAACTCATCTAGATGTGTTAAAAAATGGTTTTCCACACACTAGACTTTACTCAAATCTTCCTGTCAAAGTGTTTGGTTGTATTGTTTTCGTGCATCAACCTAAAATACCCTCTAAACTGGATCCAAGGGTAGACAAATGTGTCTTTATAGGCTATGCATCAAGTCAAAAAGGGTATAAGTGTTATAATCCTAAAACTAAGAAAACAGTAGTATCCATGGATGTCACTTTCCTAAAACATCAAAAAACAATTTCTACAGAGGAAAAGTCTAGAAGAGGAACAAGGAAATTTTTGGGATCCTTTGCCCATTGTTATTGTTGAAACACTCATTTTGATGACAAGTATGACACTAATTTGCCAATCAATACTGAATCTACGACAGGGGGAGAAATACCTCGAACTAAGGAGCTTCGTGTTTATACTAAGAGAAAGCCTCAACAAAAAAAGTAGACCATCAACAGAAGAACAAGGTCAATTAAACTCCTCAGAGAATGCAACCGAAAATCCAAGTATATCTACTCCTATACTTCCTAATGTTATTCTTGAAAGAAATGAACACAGTATCCCTATTGATAAAACTCTTCTTACAGATAACTCTAATGATCTTTCTGATGATTTGTAGCTACCTATAGCTATTAGGAAAGGAAAGAGATTTTGCACTAATCACCCTTTTCCAAATCACCTTTCTTATGGTAATCTGTCTTAAAGTCATAGCTCTTTTATTTCTAAGATCACTAATGTGTTTGTGCCAAAGAACATTGAGAAAGCATTAGCGAATCCAAACTGGAGGTTAGTTGTTATGGAAGAGATTGAAGCTCTTAATAAGAATGGCACATGGGAGTTAGTTGATGCACCTAGAGGTAAGAAACTGGCAGGGTGTATGTAATATCTCGTCCAATTCTGACTTATCTTCTGTAGCATTTCGACCAGTCCCAATTTGTTTCGATTGGTTTCAATCCTAATCTTTGATGTTTGAGTTATTGATCTTGTGTTTGAGGATGTTAATGATGTTAATCATATAAGGTTTGATGTTGTTAAGCCTCGAGAATGGTATAGTGCGTGTCTGAAAGTAAAGGAAATCAAGTGGAGCATTTTTGGCAAGCCTTATGTACTTTAGGCATAAGGCTAACGTACATAAGATGCATTTGTGCTCATGTACGTGAGGTAAGAAAGTCACGTACGTGAGTTGGAGCATGGTTTGATTCACATATGTGAGAAATCATCTCACGTACATGAGGTCATGTTTTCTCTCGGATCTAAAGCTTCTGGACACGATTGTTGACCCTGATGATATACATGAGTTGCTTCTAACGTACGTGAGATTGTTCATAACGTATTTTAACCTTCGATTCACGTACGTGAGTATCCATTTTCTATATATCCGAACCCTGACCATTTTCGTTCGTCATTTGCTTGTTTCTCCCTCTATCATCGTCAGATCGGTTCTGTCACTTCCTCATTGTTTGCCCAACATTCCTAATCATTTTTGGAGGTAAGATTACCATTATTTTCTTGTTTTTGATTCCATTTTCATGCTTTTAATCCATGGGTTTGAGTTTGGATGAGTTGAACTAGAGTTTCAATTCTTGGATGATTCATGTTGTTATGATGTTAGAGAATGTTAGAATAGGTTAGAGGGGACTTGAATAAACATGAATCAAGTTTTGAATTGAAAGATTTGATGATTTTTTAAGGTGGGTTAGGGATTGGACGGCTTTGGTTAATTTTGAGCAATATTGATTTTTGTTTCGTGAATTTGTTGACGGATTAATGTTCCTAAGGTTGAGATCGACCAATGTGTGTGTTTGGTTTCGGATTTTCTCTATCGAATCCAGAGTTTTGTATTTTTGAAAATACATTTTGGAGAATAGTTTTGTAAATTTCTAGAAAATCGAGCCTAGATTTGAAATTTTTGAATGATCAGGTTTAGTTTTGTAATTCTAGAAACTTGATCTCTAGATTTGTAATTTTTGAAAAGTCGGGGATAGATTTGTAATTTTGATAATTTAGGGATAGATTTTCAATTTTTGAGAGTTTTGGATTTATTCGAGAATTTTGACTACTTGGAGGACTTATTAGTAATTTTTGAAAATTTTGAGGACCATTTCGTAATTTGCCAAGTCTCGGGGACTGAAGTATAATTTTACATGGTTTTAAGACCAAACTGTAATTTTATGTAGATTTTAGATTTTGGGTCCAGAGTGATAGATTCTCACTCGAGATGCGCGTCTGCATTTGCATACCATGTATTTTGATACGGCCACAGTACCAGCACCATGTCTTTGACTTTGATAAAATGCATGTTTGCTGTTTGTCTTGGTTGCGAACGATTTCGAAATGAATTTTGAAACTACTATTTGGTACCTAGTGTGTATATATATATACACATATATCTGCATGTGAAGTTTTCTAAACATTTTCAAAACAATTTGCGTGAGGCCCAGTGCCACTCTGAAGTGTCGTTTCCTCACTAGGGATTCTTACCCTTTTCTTTTCTGTCTATTTTCCTGTATTCTCATTTGCAGGTGATTTTGGTTGATTGTTATCTACCAGTTTTTGACACTCAGTGAGACATTTTTGCAATATTAGTCAGTGTCATTTTGTTCGAGTTTAGTTATTTATTTTGTTAGTTGTTCCACACCGGTATTCTTGTAGTTATATGTATTGTATACTTATTTAGTATTTAAACATGATCTATTATTTATCAAACATTTTATTATTATTGATAGAGCTTATGTTTTAATTAAATTTTAATTTCTATTCACTAACCTTGAAAATATTTTTAGTATTGTTTTCAATAAATTAGTTTTGGCTTTGTTTTTTGAGGCTTGTGCGAGATGGGTCGGGCTCCCATAGACAGTTCGCCTTGTACGCCGGTCATGGTCCGAGAACGGGTCGTGACAGTGTAAATAAATATTCACTGTGAAATTCAAATCTAATGGGAGTGTAGAAAGATTAAAAGCAAGGCTAGTGGCTAAAGGTTTTACTCAAATCTATGGTATAGACTACCAAGAAACCTTTCCACCAATGGAAAAATGAATACAATCAGAATTCTCCTATCACTGGCTGCAAACTCTGACTAGTCACTGCATCAACTTGACATCAAGAATGCATTTTTGAATGGAGATATTGAATATGAAGTGTATATGAGTCTGCTTCCTAGATTTGTGAAATCCTATGGTGAGAGTAAATTATGCAGATTAAGGAAGTCACTGTATGGGTAGAGCATGGTTTGGCATATTTGAAAAGGCACTGAAAAGCTATGGATATCAACAAAGCCAAGCAGATCACACTATGTTCTATTAGAAATTTGGAAATAGTAAACTATCTATTCTCATTGTATATGTAGATGATATCATAATAACATGGGATGACAGTGAAGGAATCCAGGTATTGACCAAACAATTGGCTCAGAAATTTGAAACTAAAGACCTGGGCAGGCTAAAATATTTCTTAGGGATGGAGGTTGCAAGATTATGAGAAGGGATATTTGTTAATCAAAGGAAGTATAACCTTGATTTATTACATGAAACAAGAATTGCTAGGATGTAAACCAATAGACACTCATGTTGAACTCGTCATGAAATTGAAGCCAACTGAGGCTGAAAAAGTTATTGACAGAGAGAGATTCCAGAGACTAGTAGGAAGGTTAATATACTTGTCTCATACTAGGCCAAATATTGCCTTTGTCCTGAGCTTAGTAAGTCAATTTATGCATGCTTCAAGTCAAGAACACTTCTCTACAGTGTACAAAATCTCGAAATACTTAAAGGGGACACCCGGATAAGGACTAATGTTTCGTAAAAATAGTAATGTACAAGTAGAAGTGTGTACTAATGTTGATTGGGCAGGAAACAAAGTTGAGAAGCAATCAATATCAGGTTATTGCACATTCGTTGGACGAAATTTGGTGACTTGGAGAAGTAAGAAACAGAGTGTTGTAGCTAAAAGTAGTGCCGAGGCTGATTTTAGATCACTAGCTTATGATATTTATGAGGCTTTTTAGATAAAAAGAGTATTAGGAGAGCTAGGAATTCCTATGACAAAACCTATGAAGGTCTATTGTGACAACAAAGCTGCGATCTTTATTGCACATAATCCTGTCTTACACGACAGGACCAAACACATAGTGGTGGATAAACACTTCATCAAAGAAAATATTGAGAGTGGAACAATTTGTGTTCCCTACATTCCTACAAGTCAACAGGTGGCAAATATCTTGATTAAGGGACTCCACAAACCACAATTCAAGATGTTAGTTGGCAAGCTGGCCATGAAAGACATATTCAAACCAACTTGAGGGGGAGTGTTAAGGGATATTCTCAGATAGGAATGCTTTCTTATAAATTAGCTAATTCAGTATCATGTACAACTGTAGTTTCGTAGTTTACCTCTATGTTCATATAATGTATATATAATGTAAAGAGAAAAAGAGCAATAGACAATAAGAAATAATTCTGTTCAGGTACCTATTTTTGGAATAACCTAAGTCTTCAACTCTACTTATTTTTTAGTACAAGACCTTTTCCTGGCGTTTAAGATAGATAAGGTGAAGAGTGGCACCTTTGGCCATGGATTCTTACAAAAATGTCCTCATTTTGATTTTAATCAAGGCGATTTCCTTTTAAAACCCTGCTCTCATAATCATTAAAACCTAAAATTACCTAATCTGTATGCCTACAAAGTCATACAATCAATTTCAAGTGTGAGGGGGCAAATCATCTGTCTGGCATACTTCACAACAATACATACAAAATTTATATGCACTAAGCATTCACAATACACAAAACATTAAATATAAGTGCCTAAAAGACAATATCAATTTCCATACTAAATACAATATGTATTTAATATTAATAGAGTGAACATTAAGGGGAAACATGCATATTAAACATTGTTCACAAAATGTTACAATATTTTCATTACAATTTACATAACCCCAAAGCCCTAACATGTTCATTGAACACATTTCTTAGTATCAACTTGGTAAATGGATCGGCTATTATCTTACGTGTATGTACATATTGTACATTAACTTCCTTTTATGCAACCATGTCTCTAACAAAATTATAGTTGATCTCTATGTGTTTTGTTTTTAATTATACTTGAGGTCTTTCATATATGTGATTGCAACTTGACTATTGCAATCACTAACAGGGAGTTACACGCATTTTTAACAACTCCCAAACTTTTCAAAAACATCTTAAGCCAAACACCTTCTTGTACAATTGACGAAAGCGAAAAGAATTTGAATTCCATAGAGTATGTGACTATACATGTTTTCATTTTTTTGCTCTAAGAATGGCCTTATTTTTAAGTAAGAAAACAAAACCAAAGGTTGATTCTCTCATCCAAACCACCTCCCAATCTGCATCGCTATAGCCTTCAAGGGATAGATCACCATCTTGATAACATAATGAATATCCATTGTACTTTCAAGTTTTTCAATATTCTTTTGATTGCTTTTTAGGGGGCTTGTTTTGAACTAGATTGATATCAACTAACTATGCAATCCACATAGTATATGTCTAGACTCGTGCACATCATTGCATACATAAGGCTTCCCATGACATTATATACGGAACTTTCTCCGTTTGTTCCACTTCCTCTTGAGTCTTAGGGTACATCTTCTAACTAAGACCTTTGAATTTTGTGATAATCAAGGGCTTGCAATCTTGTCTATTGAAGCGCTCAAATATTTTCTTAATGTATGGCTCTTACAAAAGTGCAAATAACCTCCTTGAATTATCTCTTGTTATTTTAACTCCAAGAATATATGTAGCCTTGCCCATGTCCTTCATCTCAAAGTTAGAGGACAATCAGTCTTTGACAATGTTCAAATACTCCAAATCATTCCCAGCTATCAAAATGTCGTCACATGTAATGATAAGATCACAAATTTATCTTTGGACCTCTTAACATATACACAGTGGTCTTCATCAATCATAGTAAAATTATACGAAATAATTGCCTGATGAAACCTCGCGTACCACTATCTAGAAGACTGCTTGAAACCGTAAATGGATTTCTTGAGCCTACACATTTTGTTCTTTTGGCCTTGCTTAATGAAACCCTTTAGCTAAGCCATATAAATCTCTTCTTCCAATTCACCTTTTAGAATAGTTGTCTTTACGTCCATTTGGTGTAATTCCTAGACTAAAATTGCAACGATAGCTAGGATCAAGTGAACAAAGGTAAACTTCACAATAAGGGAAAACGTTTCCTCATATTATATTCCCTCATGTTAGGTATATCATTTCGTTACTAGGTGAGCCTTGCATTTTTGTTTGATCCCATCAACATTCCGTTTAATCATCATATTCCACATGTTCTCAATTACTTTTCACCCAATCAGTTGCCAAACCTGATTGGTTTTCATGGAGTCAATTTCATCTCTCATTGAAATTTGTCATTCATCCCTATTAGGACCGAAAAGAGCTTCATGAACTGATCTAGGCAGTTCCTCATCTCGTGGGTGTAACAAGTAATGTTTCCCCTTTAATTTTGAAAGGTTGTTGGGGTATATTACCTTAGATATTATGCCTTAGTTGAGGTTCTCGAGAAACTGATTCACTTTGCCCATGTTACTTCCACTCAGATCAGGCACTGTGTATGCTCAGGCACAAGAACCACACGAACTTGACTAACACGATCTTCCTCATCCTCGGTCTCGTAGAGAGTTAAGTCTCGATTTAACTCTCCCTTGATTAGATAATTATTCTCTAGTAATGTGGCACCCTGAGACTCAAAGTCGTTAGCACTCCCACTTGCCCGATTACCTACGAACATGTATCCTTTTGAGTGTTCTGAGTATCTTACAAATATACTCTTCTTATCCTTTGAACCTAATTTTCCATATTTGTAAGAGCAGTCATGAACATAAGCAGCACATCCCCAAGGCTTTAAAATGCTTAGATCAGGCTTTCTACTAGTCCACAACTCATACATGGTAGATTTCACAAACTTGGAGGGTAATCTATCGAGTACAATAGGCAGTTTTCAACAATGCATTGCCCTAAAAAGGAGATGGATAACTTAGCCTCTGCCATAATAGACCTAACAATTTCCAATAATGTCCTATCTACAAACATCATTCTATTGTGGAGTACCTAAAATTGTTAGTGGCCAATGAATTTCCTTTTCATCACATAGCAACATAAATTATTTATACAAGTACTCTCAGCCTCGCTCGGTTTTTTATGCTTTATTTTCAGGATTAATTAATTCTCAACAAGGTTCACAAATTTCGTAAAACAAATTAACGCTTCGGATTTGTGAGAAATCAAATAAATTTGACCAAATCGACTGAAGTTATTTATAAACATGATGAAATAAACACCTTAATGTCTCACCATATCATTCATTGGGCCACAAATGTTGGAGTGCAACAATTGCAATGGAGTTTTGACTCTAATAGCCTATTTGAACGATAATCTCGCCATTTTTCCTGCTAGGCAACTTTCACATATTAGCTAACTAATATTATCAAGTCACCCTAATAGCTCTTTATTGGCTAATCTATCTATCCTATGTCGCCCTATATGGCCTAATCATGGATGCCATATCTTTGCATCATCATTCTAAAAGATGCGATCAGTAGAGAATAGTTAGTGTTAGGTTCTCTACTGTTTCCAAAATAGTCCATATCTAATACCATAAAACCATCGAGCATATAACCAAGACTAAAATAAATTATTTCCAACAACAACTCAACAACAGTATCAAGAAAGTTCAAGTTTACACCCATATCCAAAAAAAGCAAGGATAGAAATTATATTCCATCTAATGTCTAGAGCTTACAAAACATCAAGTAGGTAGAGGGTTCGACAATCTCGTATACACAACTAGCTTGTGCTTTTTTAAAAAAAAATTTGACCCTCGCGTTATTGCATGCATAAATCCATACTGTTCCATTTGGAATTCTACAAAATTCCACAAAAACAGTAAGATCCCTTGCTAATTGTTTTTGGCTCCTGAGTCTATAGACCACAAAAGTTTGGATTTAGTTGAGAGTACAAAATCAAAACATAAACACTATTAGGAAAAGCGCAAAGGGATTCTTCCTTCTTCATCTCAGTACAAATAAGAACAGAATGTCCTTTTTTTCCCCAGTTGCAACATTTGACCTTCGACTTGTTCTTTCTGAAAGAATTCTAATGAGCTGCTCCTTAACCTCGGTTTTAATGAGTTGTTCCTTAACCTCTGTTTTGGTGATTACTGGACGAACCAAGTTAATCACCAATGGGTTTCTTTTGAACCTTCTTTCCCTTATTATGATAACAACTATTTCTCTTCCGTTTGTTTCATAAGCCTTGATTAGGTTTTGAGCAATTGAGGAACATAACCTGTTCTGAACTAAAGCCATTTGTATACCCTTGGGTGAAACCTTACAGGCTTTGATAGGATCCTCCTCTAGTTCTAAGTGGTTCATAGCATGGGAGTCTTGATAATATCATTGTGGGTCAAGTTTATTTCATGTGTCTCTAACTTTGAGGCAAAGATCGAAAATTAGCCTAAACATATTTGTAACACCTTACTCGATTTTCGATTAGATGTTCGAGTTCTGGAATGATGATCAAAGTAATTTCAAGTGTATTTGGGTGAAGTGTAAGATTTCTCGAGTAAATGACATGTTACTCTGGTAATGAAGTCATTTTTAAGCCCTTAGAACAATGAGTTACTCGAGTAAACAATTCGTGTTACTCAAGTGAAATAGGTCGTGGATAACTCAAGTAAACCGCCTCGGTTACGCAAGTGAAACGGTGCTTCTCTTACTCTAGTAAGTCATTCAATTACTCGAGTAAATCATGTTTCTAGAACCTCCCCCGGGACAAATTTCGCTCGAGTAACTGAATGACTTACTTTATTGAATGTTACATTTCAATTTCTTATGCCCTTATAACAAGTTCAAAAATTAAGTCCAACCATTTCTAAATTCACCAATTTCTTTGCCCTTATTCTACCACTAGCACAATACTTGCGCGATGCAGCGGAAATTTTAAGCGACTAAATTATATTATCAATTGAAATAAAAATATTTCTGGCAGTTTAATGCGTTTTTCTTATTGAAAATATAGATTTTGAAAGACTTTTTCATATCCAACTTTTTTTGTAAAATTGTATGAATTGTATTTATTTTCATAAATGAGAGTCTCCCACCCAGCTCTACTTTTGACTACCACCACATGCATTTAATCATGAAAAAAATAGGTTAAAGTAAATTAAGACCGACATGACTGAAAATAGTTTAATGCATTCTTCCTATAAAAATTGTCATTTTAATCTCTTGTGCAAAATTCTTTTGATCTTTTTTAACAATATTTTTTTAGAAATTGAGGGGTTACAATATACTCAAAAGTTTAAGTGACTTAATTAATATGACATGTCAAGAAAAATGGCCAAAATGTATGAAATAAATTAATCATTTATGGCATGATTAATAAAAATTTAGATTGCAAAGGAAGGTAATTGTCTGAATATATCAATAAAGTAAACAATTCATCTTTCACAAATTAAAACCTTGCATTAATCTTTTATTGAATTTTTAACAATGTTAATCAAAATATACTTACTAAGAAAATCAATTTGATTGTGAATTTATATAGATATTAATTTATCCGCTTATGTTTATTTATTTCTCTCTAATTGCATACCCAACCATTCAGATCTTTTCCATAATTTCTTTATCTTATTGATTGAAAATCTTTTCTATCAATAATATTGATCATAGTCGGGTTCTCTTCTTGTAGAATTTTTAGATAAACTTAATATTTTTTGTTTTCTTTATTTTTTCATAGCCCATTCATTTTTTTAAAATTTATTTGATCAATCAACCAATTTGATAGATATTGTTTGGTCATTCAATATTTTGTTATAATATTTTCAATTTTTATTTTAAAATTTATATTACTTAAAAATATATAAATATTCTTTATTTGAACATACAAATTATTTGAATTAAAAAATCACAAAATTACAGTTTATAAATTTTAATTCATAAATTTTTAACAAATAATCTATTTATAAATTCTAAATTCTATAAATAACATAATAAATGTGTTCATATTAAAAATTTATGACATTTAACAAATTTATATGATAACAATGAAATAATTATTGTATGACATCTATCATATTAATAATGCGTCAAATATCATTTATTAAGGCTATATAAATGATACATGTCAACTTTTAAACTCATGTACTCTTCTTTATATTAATATATAGATATTGTAATATCTTTTTGAACAAAAAAATACAAAGCAAGTGAATTACAGTTGTCTCTTTTTTTTTTCAAAAATAATGCAATGAAAATAAATTAAACTTTTCAATGTATATTTCATAATCTCCTCATATGTGTTTCTTCCAACTATAATTTCTTTCATCAATTTTACCACTTCTTCAAACACCCATGTCTACCACACAAGAAGAAATACGTCAAACTCTCTTCATTGCTTTTGATGGACCACAAATGAAAAATCTATTCTCAAAAATTTTACCATCTAAGGTGGCAATAAATTTCGGAGGTGGATATAAAAAAAATATATTAAAGAGTTTTGTTTCATTAATTGCCTGTGTGCCATTAATTTGTTTCATTTTTTTCTGTCACATGTTAATAATTCCTTCCCTCATTTCTTTAATTGTTTTTAACTAGAAATTGCTGTCATCAACTTAAGAGAATTATTGGGTATTCCTTGATGAATACACCACTGATTCCGTTATTTGAACAATCAACGGTCATGATCTATTAAAGATGATCTAACGGTTTTAAATACTTGAGGTCAGCTCACACTTTGAGCACTGCTGTGGAAGAACATGTGTAATATCAAAAGATATAGCCGCTCGAGATGTTCAGCTTCGAAACAATACTAAAAAGGCTGACCGAAGTTGATCAATCTCAGAACTCAACCAAGTTGAGATTGCTCCGTTATGTGAAGTCTTTTCCCACTCGGCTCAATTTCTTCACTACAAAAAGATTAAAAAAACGAAGGAAAAAGAAACAAAAAAAGAAATTTAAAAAGAAAACACTTCGTATAACTAAGGATCAAGGGGAGAGAGCAAAAGAGGAGCAATGGGAGGAGCAAATTTTTTTGCAGCTCGGCATTCCTACCCAAATAACATGCCGGCCCGCAAGCAAGTGCATATTTGTCACTGACAACTTGATTGCGAGTAATCACTTGCACCTGAAAGAATGACATCTCATCTTCCGCCTCTTCTTCCCCTGCCCCGGTGCCCTCCACCACGGCCTCTGAACCCTGATCCACCTGACTTCAGCCCCAATGATTGAACCCCGCGCCTCTTCTTATGTGGCTGTTCTTTATCTTCCTCGTCTTCATTGTACTTTGCTGAGCTTCTAGAAACGAAAGAAATTTCCCGTGATCCTCCTGGTCCTAATTTTACGTTCTTTGGGAGACCAGTATTCTGTCGGTCATCACCCAGAGCTGCTAACCTCTCTCCCATGGGAAGAGAGTCCTCCTTCCTCAGTGATTTGCGGTTCCAGAATGCCTCTGCATGCCTCTCATCCTTCACTTCATATAGCCTGCAGAATTTCACAAGAATATTTGATGGTCAAAACTGTATTAGTGGCTATCAGTTATGGAACGCGTGCGCTCACAAACATATGTCTAGTTCCTTAAAAGACGACACAGCCAAATTCAACCGGGATGATGCCAATAAGCTTTACAAACACATGAATATACCTTACCTTGGAACTCGCGCTTTCTTTTCCCATTGATTACTTCCATTTCCAGGCTCATCATCTGATGACATAGATCCCGCTGAAGCATCAGAGTCACTCGAATTCTCATCATCCTCCATAACAGGTTCGAAATGTTCCTCCAGCAAGGAGGGTTGCTTCTTGCTGGCCATTGGATGCAACGCCAAATACTCCAGTGATTGCTCGTCAATTTCATAGTCCTGCACAGAAAAAGGAGCAGAAATGTTACAACTCCAAAAAGAAATAGCAACCGAAAAGGATAAAAATTATATATAGTAGCAATTATAGTATTCCACAATATAGTTGGAAACATGCTGAATAATGACTTCAAGATTTCTACACTAGGTACGAATAAAAGAGAATCTAAAATTTTAAATAACGTGAAAGGAGTTCAAGCCGCCAAAGGACACTCTGCTGTTGCTTTTTTTCCCAAAAAGGACAATTGCCCGTTGATTCTACAAACAATTTTTATAATTTCCAAAATACAAGTTTTTGCAATGCTTCAAGATGAAATGAATAGCTTAAAGCATACAAGCATTATTGATCTAGCAACGATACAATACTAATTTTCCAAAAAATCCAAATTGTGTTAAACTTATTAATGCCTGTCACTCCTAAGCTTGATAAAAACTAGCTCATTTCCTAATATTGCTATTTGGAAAGGATTCAACTGCCACCATGAAATAAGCATAACACATGGGCACAAACAATAAAATGCATAATAGCTGAAATTCAAAATCATACCTCTTTTGAGAACATTGATTTGAATCTCTCATCTTGCAATATCTCACTACTAAGCCCTTTCTTTGTCTTGGAACGTTTTTTGGTTTCATTTTCATCAGCACCTTTCTTTTCATTTTCAACTTCTTCCTTTTCCAGAATTTCTTGTGCAAGTTTACGATTGACCTTCGGAAGTTTTACCTTTTTCTGCAGGAAAAAAGAGAAGGAAATTGTTAAAGAACCAACTGCGATAATAAGCTAAATTTTGAGTTTTTTTTTTGCTCTAATCTTCATTTGAGAAAAAAAAAAAAGCTCATAATCTAACCTTTTTCTGCAGGAAAAAAGAGAAGGAAATTGTTAAAGAACCAACTGAGATAATAAGCTAAATTTTGAGTTTTTTTTTGCTCTAATCTTCATTTGAGAAAAAAAAAAAAGCTCATAATCTAATCAACTAAATCAGAGCAACTCCTCTCCATTCCCATGACAAACTCAAAAGCCAAAAATAAAATACAAGTAACAAAACTACCAGCAATTTGATCCATTTATCATATTTAGCAATTTTCATTTCACAGTTTTAGGATCATGTGGTACGTCCCAAACTTAATTACATATATGAAGAAATAATGGGTATGATTCAATGAGAAAATACCAGTGTAACATTACCCCTCTCCAAAGTAAACATGGATTTTAATTGATCAGATATGGTCAAAAAGTTTGAGAATTGAAATCATAGAAATTTGTCATCATTGTGGCTTTAGATTTATAGGATACGAATACAAACACTTTCAAGTATCAATTTGGCAATGGAAATGCATCACTATTGTTTTTGGTTTCATTATTGCAAATACCTAGAGTGTACAATTAGAGCATTTGGATGGTCAAAAATCACAGATATGGAATATATTATTATATCAATCAGATAATATAACTGTGCAGAGAAAATATTTAAAATAGATATTAAAATGATATATAAATAGAAAGTGTGCATGGAGTGGGATAAATTTTTAGCAAAACATGAAATAGAGAAAGATTCAATATTTTGGCATAAAATCTAGACTCATTCAAAGAATGGGTTCTAGCCATAGGATTGTAAAACCAAACCCGAAAACATTATGTTCAATTCATATGAAGAGTCCAAATATCAGAAGTCAAAAGTAAGGTTCAACGAAAAAAATGAGTTTGTGTTTTTTCTTAAAAGATTACATCATTTATTGAGATTATTCTCTTACTTGGGGATGGTCTTAAAACAAGATAAATCTCTACCAATAAGAAGGCCAAACATTATTGTGTTTTCATCAATAATTTTGAATAAAAACTATCAAAAATAATTTTGAATAAAAGATGTTAACATCCAGGGCATATAAAAAAAGTTTAAAAAATGTTAATTACCATTAGATAAAAGAAAAAAATTTACAAGAAAATGTCGACATTATTTATGAGAATTTATTTTTGTTGAAACAAAGATGTCAAGATTCACATAGCAGAACATGAGACTGAAAACAAGTATCCATCTTTCACCTAAGTATGGGTGTAAAGCAATAGCTAGTCACAAAATAGACCATCAAATCAGATCACCTTATGCACATAGCAGTAAATGTTGCACAAGAAGAGGACATAAAAAACAAATTAAATTCAAATTTTAGTGATGAGAAGCGGTGAATAAAATGATAACTTGACAAAGAATAACTAGGATACAAGGCTGACCGTTATTCTAGAGGCAATTTCTTTCTCAAGTTTCTCTTTCTTCTGCTGCTCTATGAAATCCTCATATTCAAAAGGATCTGCAATTCGTTTGGCCTGCATATAGATCCACATAAATAATCGTACTGCACACCAAAGCACAATAGGGAAAAGGAAAAAAAATATTTTAATTGCACCAATACTAAAATCCTTCATGATGTTACACCAATTTGCCATGTATTCATTTTTCACCCAGATGCAAGCACTAGTCTATCTACAACTAAACATAGCCTTTGCTTTTATATGGGAACTAGCCATCCCCCCTTATTTCAGTCATCAGCAAAAAGCAAGTGCATAATAATTTAAGTTGGTTCTTGAACCACAGATACTGTATTTTCTATTGTAATTCAACAGTTTGACTGAACTCTCAATTCAATAGTTATAAACATATAATAACTTTGAAAGAATTTAGAACTAATATAAAATTTTTCCTAAAGAAAATTATGCAAGTTACTTTATAAAAGAAAAATTATAATAATTGGATCCTAAAGAAAATAACACTTTCCATTTATCTGCTAAACTTATAACATACCAGCAACATAAGGTCAAAAAGCCTTACCTTCCGATACAACCGATAGTCAACAAAGAATCCATGCATGTATGCTCTTAGAAGATTGGTGCCGATAAGATTTGTCAAATTCAATTTCTCAAGCTCTTCTTTTGTCAAAAATTTGAAATCATTGTATATGTACGGCTGTGCTTCCTCCTCCAGCTCTTCCTAGAAAATTAAAGTCAAATAACATAAGCAATGTGATAAACAAATATCAGAACCTAAAAAATCAAATTGACATGCATATGAAGTGGCTGATCCATACCGTTTGATTTTCAAGCGGGGCACACCATTTAGGAGCTGGTCCTAGAGAAGGTATGAAGTAAGATGGAATTTGGCCACAATCCAGGGCCAACAACATCAAGCCACTGTTGCTGAAAACGCATATGTCGTTTATTGTACCAGCCGTAGGTTCAATGCTAGTCATGCCATCTCCCTGACAAGTAACAACATTTCAATCAGTTCATAAAGATAACAAGACTAGTGAGACAACTCATCCAACAGATTATGATCTTCCCTCAGATGAGATAACCTTTTCAATAGATGATCTACAACTGATCCATTCAGTTCAATAACATTTGCTTAGTTTGCTATCACTTAATTATTTTTGAACTGGTGTTCCTTTGAAGATTTTGTTTGTCTTCTATATATTATTAATAATAATTATCTGC